>JAPDSC010048178.1:5250-19000 GCA_026290005.1 Latrodectus geometricus
TATATATATATATATATATATATATATATATATATATATATATATGCATAAAACTCCCAAAATTAAAATATATTCTACTGATACAATAGATTTTTTTTCTATATAAATCCTCCATTTTAAAATGAATATATGTCATAGAAGAACATGCAGCGCTTAAAATATTTTTTTTCCAAATTAAATAGGATAATATTCTTTTATAATTCAATTTAATCATTTTCAATGCAAAACTAAATCGTATATTAAGAATATGTAATTATTTTACTTTCTCTGCTTTTTTTTAAAGATATAATATTTCCAACTTAAAGCTGCAAGCTATAATTTCCAAAATGGTAAGTTAATATTTTATATATACGGGTTAAAATAATTAGAGGATATTATGATCTTTTGTGTAAATTGCACATGAGGAAATGTGACTGATATTTGACGCACGCTGTTTTGTAGGGCATAAGAATTAAAGAAAGAAGAAGCGAAGAAAGAGTGATAAAATATTATTAGTGATATTTAGCACTAAAACACAAAAATTACTATTACTGTTTAATATAAAAGCAAACAAAAGATAGCTTTCTCGGACAAATCTGAATTTCAATAAAGGTATGGTTTCTTTGGGCTAGAAGCAATGTCGCACTGGTAAAGAGCATGAAATAAAAATGGCTGTTAATAATTGACTGGAAGGTTTTCTCTCAAATCATTTCATCAAAACTTGTAAAAGCGAATTTCTCAACTTCTGAATTATTTCAGGTTGTGATACACGATTAGCATCTCTCAACTGGAAAATGTCAATAACGTGTTCTCTTGAGTTCATAATTGTACAACAGTCTGAGCAGTACTTTTAAAGTATTTCGAAACGGAAATTATACATTATTGAAGGGTAATGTGGTACGACATTATCATCCATAATAATGAATTCTTATCCGGTTACCTGAGCATAAAAGATCGTAATAGGATTGGCGGTTTCATCTCAATACCATTGAGCCGTTAGTACTCTATTCCTGATAAATCACAAATCAGTGGGGTCATTGATAAAAATACTAGATCACCAGAAGTAATTCTCTCCACGAGACAACGACATTCTAGATTTACATGCATATATATATATAAATATATATATATATATATATATATATATATATATATATATATATAAAGTAAGATATATTTAATAGATAAAGTTAAAACATAGAAGAAACTTTACAATTTAATATCAATAAGACAAAATCAGGAAAAAATCAAGAAAAACAATGTAATATAATATAAATAAGGGAAAAGCATAGAGACCACGTCTTCATCAGGAGGGAGATGGTCAACTATGCAAAACAGACACCCTTTTCTGACAAACATGAAAGACAAAGGTCTAAAAATATTCGTATTATTCCCCTTATTATAAATAATATATATATATGGTGTAAATAACTGTAATTAATATTGCATTTTTTCTGAGCATTATTGTTAAATTAAGAGCTTCATTTTGTGCTATCGAAGGTGTATTCCAACCTAGGTAAACAATTTCAGATACAGATTTCATTGTTTGGAAATGACATTATGACATTATGGTGCATCTACATGCTTCCAATACAATGGGAATTGCATTCGATATACCTCTAAAAAAAAACTACACTTTTTAGACTCATATTCATCTAACACATGTGACTGAGTGTTGATATATAAATATGATGATAAGCAAATCGCTTGATAATCATAGACCACAGAGGATTTTATTGTTAAGAGGGATATATATTTAGAAAACATGATGGCCATATGCAGTAGTACATTATCCTTCTGAAATAAAGTATTTCGGGGTATTTAAACAAACTGTAAAGCCAAGAGCATTAACACAATAGAGATGTAACAGTCACTGATCAAGTGTATGCCTCCACTGTTCAAAGTACATTCATATTATCAATTTAGTTGATGATTCAATATATTTATGTTAAGTTGTCAAATGGAAACGCTACTACTATGATGGTGTTGACGGAATTAGAATTCGTTTGAAAAAACATCTTACCATTTCTGGGTCCAAGTTCGTTGTATAATATCATGTAAGGCGTTCATGTTTCTGATTTAGCGTTAAAGATAAACGAAAATGTGATCTTCCAAGCTGAAGTCCATTCTACCGAAAATGACAGTAAACTATTCGTGCTGATAAAAAAATAGTGTTGCAAACGACTCCATTTCTATATTGAGGGCTCGTGAGGTAGCAGCTGTACGATCTGCTAACATCTCTGATTACTCAATTGTTAGTGATGGTGCTAAGATTCAGCATAACGTTCCGTAGACCGAACCTGGATCTATTGATTCCAGTCATAGGATCTCTATTGACGTAACAATATTGCAATATCGCAAAACCTGTTTTTCTGATACAGTCTACAGTCCGATCTCAATCAAATTCAAACACGTAACTGGTAAGCATTTCTCCTTCTTACACGAGCCAAAAATGGCACTTTTTTTTATCACGCAATAACTTCCGAACATAGTTTTGTACCAGAAACTTGTTTAATTTCTTTATTTAAACACAGTTCAGAATCCGGTACCGCAACTATTTCACATGAATGTTGAAAAACGAAATAAAAATAAATAATTTTACTACCTCTATGGAAGATGATTCAAAACTAAATAAAGTTTTATAAAAAGATTCTTACTATACAGACAAAGAGAAGAATATATTTTGAGATTGATCTAGAATAATTTATTATTTTAGTAAAAGAAGTATGGTTCTGTCTTCGTCTTAATGGAATCACGTGATTGATTTAGACAAGTGAATTAATTTGACTAAATCAGAAATTTTTATCAATTTTTATGAAAACAAAATATTAATTTTATTTTTATTATTTTAATATTTAACTTAGTTATATTATTATATGTTTTTCCCCCGAAATTTTGTCTAACTTACTATACTTTAATTAATTGTTCTTGTTACTCTGGCATTAATCAACTATAATTACTTTTAAATGATTACCAAATACTTATCCAATTAATTTAATTAATTATTCATTTCTTCTCAAAGTTTTGCATTGGGTGATTTGTTTGAATCCTCTCTTAATGGGAAAATACTGATGGTGTGGTATTCATTTCAATTAATTTTAACTTTTTCGCAACTTGTAGAAAGTTTCGAAATTTTACGAATAATCGTTCTATATGCTAAACTGTTTCACTTTCACCAGGGAGATTTACCGAATACTCTTCCAGATTTCAATGATGATAATTTATAATACATTTTGTTTTATTTTATCAATATCAAAATTGCGTTTAATAATTTTTATTAATCGTAAAATGCTGAAATGTAATTTTTGCATTTTCCATAATATTTTGTTATAAACATTATTTGTTTGATTTGTCGTTTACAATCACTTTTTTTGAGAGGTTTGTAGATTAGAATTAAGTTTTAAAATGGATTTTCAACTATTACAAATATCCAGCCCGAAATCGGAATCGAACCCAAGAGCTGTTGCTCCGAAGTCCCAGTCACTAACCGTTTAGTTACAAGCTGTAACCAGACGAAATGATACATAAATATTTAATACATACGTAATTTTCTTAGTTATAAAAGAGTGATTGATTTTGAAACAACAATATATTAAATTCTATGATGATTTGTTATTAAAAATAAGTGTAATATCTTTTAATTCGCAAAAATATTGAAATTTTTTGTCTTTTTTTTTAAATACTTAAAAATCATATGATAAAGCAAAATAGGCTTATAAAATTTGACATTAAAAATCAAAATTTCAGTGTTCTTCAGTTTTAGTAATTGTAACGTTACTATTTTTTTATGCTGAGCAAAATATACTGGCCTCCAAAAGTTAATCAACAATCCATTTTTACGCCTAATTTTCAAATGAATGTAAAAACAACAAATTTGGATTATATGTGCACAAAATAGGTATGTATTGATAGCAACAGAGAAATTTCATTAGAAAATCGCATAAATTATTTACAACAAAAAAAGCAGTTCCGCTTTAAAAGTCCACTCTTCATAGTTTCATTTGATAAAACTATCACAGCTTTAATAATTTAAATTTAATGTGGTACAATACTATAGAACAGGAAAAGCATAAAGGAGTTTTAAAAAGGGATACATCCATCCCTATCTAGGATAAATTGGCAGCATGGACTTTTCCTGCTTTGAATTGCTATATTAAAAAAAAGATATTTTTTAGGAAAAACTGGTGAACAAATTATCTCTGTGCATCTATGTTCAATAATTTAATTATAATCCAGTATATCTATTTTTACTAGAACGGATCTCAGACAGTTATTTGAAACTAAATAACGTGAGATTCAAGCGCATCCTTTGTGAGACACGTTTATGTGCAAATTTATCAATAACTTTCGTCCGTGTTAGACACTTACAAATACATTAAGGGTTAAATTGTCGGTTACCAAAAGTGAAGACTAGACACGGAGTAAGAAGTTTTTCTGCTCTCCTACAGACTTTAGAGGATAACTCAAAGTAGTAATCTGTCTACCAAGATAGTCTCACTGATACTATATGGAATTCAAATCTAGAGATCGACTTGGCGATTCCATTCACTCAAAAACAAGGCCTTCAAGATACTCCTCAACAAATACAGCTCAATGTGGTCGTGCGTTTATATCTATCATAATGAAATCCTTGCCAATTGCACTGGTAATGGGTGGACATATGCATCAAGGAACTCATCGAGATATTTCAATCCAGTAACAGTGCCTTCCTAGAACACATTCATTTCAATATGACTACCGAGTGATATCCCTGTCTAAACCATCATTCCATCACCGCAGTAACCCTGTCTTCCCGTAATATTGCATTGATGGTATTTGTTGCTTTGTTCCCTCCAGATCAGCAAACGTCCCGAATCACTACCCCGTGAAAATCTGGACTCATCTGTAAAAAGTAAAGAAGTCTATTGATGCCAGATCTGAGAGATGAATTTTCCTGCCCAAGATAAATGGGCCTTTCTCTGTCATCCGATAATAGAAACACACACAACTAGCCGTCGTGCATACAGATCAGCATGATGAAGAAGCCTTCACACCATATTAGCAGATATTATTCACTCTGATGCTACTTAGAGGTCTACAACATGTTCCGGCAAAGAAATTCTACTTCTCCTTCTGGCAGAAAGAGCTATGAAATTGTCTTCTGCAGGTTTTGTAGCTCGTGGTCTGCCTGGAACATGTCTTCCGGATGAACAAACTGTTGTTTAATATTTCTTCTGCAGATGATGGACCACACTGCGAAACACATTAAGGTACCTAGCAGCATCAGCCTATGACATCACCCTCTCCACTCATCTGACCACCACTTTAATGAATCGGGCAGACAGCTTTTCTCACATATTGTGGAACCCCAACTTACGAATCTACTAGCAAAGTTTAAAAATCAACAAAAATTATATGCATAATTATTAAAAAGACTAATGTTTTCATCTTACTCATATATACCTATTTTTTTTCTGTCAAAAAAGTGATAGCTATCGTTTTTAGATAAGCTTATATAAATTCATTTTCTTTCAGTTATATAAACAATAAATTGTTAGTGTCATTTTTTTATGATGGGCTTTGAAAAACATGTTCTTCCTTAACATTTGTAGGCCAGTGTATATTTGAGTAAGAGACATGATTTCTTTCCTCGTTTCAGAGTAGTAGCTGAATGATTAGAATTCTGAACTCTAGTTCAAGATTTCATGGATTCCAGGATAACATTTTATTTTAATTCGAAATAAATCTATATGGTGATTTTCCCAACTATGTTTATAATCCAAAAACTGAATTTTAAAAGACAACTTATTTTTCTTGTTTTGTGATAAGCGCACGTTTCTGGCACACTATTTAAAATTACTCTACTTGGAAAGAGTGCAATGACGTTTATTGGGCAAATGCATTGCAGAAGGAAAAAAACCATAAATTTTTATGAAATATAGAGATATATATAGCCTGAGAAATGAGTACCCAAAGCAGTAAATGGTAACAGTAATTTCATATCATTTAATTATTTAACCATGATGTCAAACAGAAATTTCTTGTTCTGTATGAGTTCAATAGTACATGCCACTTCAACAAGATATAGTATCATTTAATTTAGTTAATGACGAATGCTGATGAGATAGTTACTCGGTAATCATTGATCAGATATTTTTAACTGATACAAAATCAAGAAAATTTGTTAATTAGAGCTATAATCGAGCACGTTCCAAGTCAAGAAAGATTATTGTAGTAAAGGCGACAGTATTTCCTACTAGAACGCATCGTTATATAATGATCTAGAAAACATGACATTTCCACAAAATTTACTTCCTTAGGAACGTAATAAATGTTGTTATAAGTGACAATAATGTGAGTATGAAGTTATCGAACCTATGTCCAGTGACATATTCTACAATTATAACAAATTTTAGCCAATGTAACAGCGTCAAAAGTTTGCTGGTTATGTATATTCCTTAAGATACTCCCAAATTAGATGTAACCACGAAAACTGGGATTTATTTGAAGCTTAACAGCGTTTCTGCTTGTTTCGTTTACCTCATTTAGATACCGCATAGTATACAGATTTATGGCTTATAGCATTTTTAATTTAACATCATAACTATCTCACCAGGGGAATTTTACAAAAAAAAAAAAATAATAATAAGCATTCACGTGTCAAAAAAGGTGAAAATCCGAAAGATTCCAAATCACCGACTCTGACATATGAAACATATGTTTCTTGTTAAAAGCAGACACGCATCATAGATTTTCCGTTATTCAAAGGTGGCTGATACAGTATCCAAGTCTCTCTCTTCTAAAAAGCGCTTACCTACGACTAAGCTACAGTAATCCCAGATATTTAACCGTATTCAGCAAATTTTTTTAAAATCAAATTTTTTGAAATTTAAATTTACTGTGCCAAATTTTATACGAAAAGTTTTGATGCGGTGACGCTATTTCCGAATGGTATTCTTTATGAATTTTACTTTCAAATTAATAAAAATTTTAAAATCAAGAAAACATGAGAATTTGGAAAATTTTAAAATAAAGTCAATAGATCTCTTAAAATATTTTGTATTTTGCAGCTGCATTTAAAAAGGGAAATATCATATATTAAATACATTGGTTATCATAAATTAAGGAAAAATCACAAAGAGGGCGATAACGCAAAACGTTATGCATGGAATTTAAGGAAACGTATAGACATTATACAACATATTGGAAGGTGCAAAATAGCATAAAACGAAATCATCAGACAACCATGATGTTATAAAAATTAGCATATGCATATAATGAACAACTGGGAGGTGTAGATTTAATATAGGAAATGTACCTTTAATATGGTATATAATCCCCCCTTAATGCAATACAGCAAGTGGAGCGTGTGTGATGCTCTCAGTTATGCGGTCTATTAATTGTCTAGGAAATGTTAGCCATTGTTCTTCCAAAGCAGATGAAAGTGAGGCTTGAGTCCTAGGAGGGGAATTGAAAGCACCAACACGTCATCCTAGAATGTTCCAAACATGCTCGATTGGGATAAGTTCCGGTGATCAGGCTGGTCACAGTACGCACTCAATTATTTCCTGCTCAATATAAGCATCCATAATGTAAGCCCTGTGAGGTCTCGCATCATAATCCTGTAGCACCAAATCATCATCTATTGCACCAGCATAAGAGTGCATATAAGAATCCCGGATGCCATCTCTATATGTGTAAGCATTAACATAACATTTCCAGAAGAAAAGACATGGAAAAGACTCAGTGTCCACCCAAAGAAATATCACCCGATACACAGACGCTGCCTGATCCATATAAACCTCTTTCACGGATGTTTGATGGATGCAAACTTTCTCTCAAACTGAAAATGCGCCTACAATTGCTTTCGAATCTAAACCTGGACTCATCAGTAAAGAGAACAGCCCTCCATTGATCCTGCATCCAATGGACATGTTGATGTGCCCATTGCCAACATTACTGCCAATGATGATATGAATGGGACTCAAATGACTGGTCACATCACATAAAGACCACGTTCGTGAAGCATTCCATGCATGGTTGATCTGGATACTAGTTTTCCAGAGCTTGAAGCGAGAGAGCATCTGAGTTCAACCGGAGTTGAGGTTCTATTCCTTTCTATGCATAGTGACAAATTTTCGTCATTAGTACTCGTGGTAGCACATAGCCATTTTTTGGCTGAACCCTTTGCATACCAAATCTGTGGTTAGAAATTGTTGCTAAAGTCTATGAATCACAGACAGACTCACATTCAGTCTTTTAGCCACTTCTATCTGCTTTGTCCTGCTTCTACTCTCCCAGTAGCTTACCATTGAAATTGTTCGGTCAAATGTTGCCAGAGGACTATTGTTATAATTTCGCTATACCAAATTTCTAATCAGAGTCACGCAGCAACAACTGCCGCATTGCTCTGGGAAATACTAATTTAATGCTCCTCTCAAATAAATATCTCAAGATTTTAAAAAGAGGAAACAAATTTTTGACATGTTGTCAAAGACACTGGTGTCGTTTGAAGAGACTGGAGGTGAGGCTGCGTTTTACAATACCAGAAGAAGAAATGACGACATATTCCAACACGATAATGATATAAAACAAAAATCATATTACATGATTATGAAACAGAAACCATAAATCACCAAAGAAAAATTCCGAGTGCACAACTTATAAAAACAGTTGCTTTTTATGCCACTACAACACAAAAAAATCATCTGAGAAGCATGAAGTTTAAAATTGAGTGCAAGTATTTTATAATTAAAGATTACGAAATTACAGTTACGCAAAAATGAATGCAATGCGTACCATAAGGAATAAAAAAAAAGTTTATTGAACTTATCGTAGCACTTGATTATCTGTCCAAGAGGAAGAACAACAAGCAGATATTTCTTTACGTAGGACATGCCCTCTCTTTACTGCAATGCTTACCGTCTCCCTGTACTCAGCACCGGGATGCCCAACAGTTCTTAAGGTAAGAGTACCCATTCCTTTATCAGAATCTTTTTAGTAGTTGGCTGTTCCACAGAGAATGTAATCCAGCCGAAAGGAGTTTCTTCAAAGCCAACCACAAATTTTATATAAAGTTTAAATCCGGTGGGTAAACTAGTCAATTTGTTCGAGTGATGTATTTTCTTTCCTGTAGTCTGGTATTGCTTTGCATTCATCCGTAAAAACAGTCTGCTTTAGTACTGCCCTGGTACCTAGAAACAGATGCAGATGGGGAAAGATCATCTCCTTGCAATAACTATTTCAAATTACAGAACCTTTGTCAAAAACGTAGAGTTTAGTCCTCCGTGGAGCTGTCCTCTGTTGAGGCATCATGTAAGAAGCTATTCTGATGTCAACTCAAGGTCCCCCAAAACAGTCTTTTTTATTTATTTATTTATTTTTTGAGATGTTGTTGCGATGAAACCTTGTCCTGACTTTTTACGAATCAAACGACGTTGAGAATCGCTTGTGATAATGAAACGGCTCTCATCCGTAAAAAAGATACGACTCTGTTGATGAGATGAGCAATTTTTTTGTTCCTTGCACCAGATTAAATGGTTTCACCAAATGCTAACTTTCAAAAGCATCAGTTTTCAAAATGGTAGGCAAATAGGTCTCCTTTGTGAAGACGTATGGACACTAAATCACTACACTTGTTACTTGACATACAGTTGCATGAGCTGTACACACTTATCAATGACGCTTTCTGGCTGGTTTCTAGCTTTTATTGTATGCAAAAGGATATATCAGTCATCAACTTCAGCTGTTATTTTGCTACAACTTATGGTTTAGAAGACTTTCCAAGCTCGCAAAATGATACTTTTATTGATTTGAACTCTACACTAACACTAATTACACTACTCTCTGCTTCCAGCTTCAAGTGTGAAGTCTTCCAGATTATGTCTTTTATCCATATTTCACAAAGAATTTACTTGCACTAGTATCGAATGTCTTTAATTGCTTTTCTGGCCTTTCTTATACGGTAGTTTTAGCTGCATAGGTCAATCGCGCACGTTTTTTGTACGCTCATGTTTCTTGTAATTTTTTATTCCAGACATTTGCTTGCGCATGACCTCCCCACAGAATTACATGTATATTGTAGTGATTAGACAAGAATCCTTTTTCTGCAATTTTATGGCTAACTACTAAAAATTCACATATTTTGTTCAAGTTTTGCACACCAATGTATTAATCAATTCAGAATCAAAATTTAACCTTTTTGAAAATGTTTCTGACTTTTTTGTATATTAAATAATAATTTCTTATATAAAATGACATTTTTTATGAAATGTATACAAGTTATGAAATGTACAAGAGAATGAAATGTATAACAGATCATTCGATTTCCATCCATATACATTTTTACTAGAACTATTGAACCTAGGGCAAAGTCAATATTTAATGCTGACAGTGAAATATTTTTAGCTCATTCAGAATACTTTCCTTAAGTATTTTATTGAAATCCTGAAATGAATTTACATCAGTACAATGGGAAAAGGTTGACTAATAAAGATGAAAGTTTAAAGATTCAATCTAGCTAATGCAGACAAAAGAAAGATAATCGTTCCGTTTATGTTGCGTGCTGAGTGGACATTTTGGGTGTTTCGAGTATTTCAAGAATTATATTTGAAATATACTAATGGGCTCATTATATCTATGGGAAATTACTATTGTATCATTTAATTATATAAGTGTTAGACATTTAAGAAATGTATCGTCTATTATGCATTAGAAGGCATTATGTGATACATTTCACAAATATCTTAAAAGATTTTTGTGGTGTTTTTTTCTGCAGTCACATGAATCTCATGTTCAATCAGAGTGATAGTGCTTGTTTATATCCTGTGTAAGATCCTTCAATGAGTTGACATTTAATGTACCTCATTAATTTTTTAAGCTCATAAAAAAGCAAGCTTTTGTAGCATTTATTCATAGGCGCAATATATTTTCCAATGATAAAAGTTCCTAAAATTGAAAAACAATTGTAAGTCTGAAAAATTTATGGAATTAGACATATACATTAAATGAAAAAGCAACAAATTTAAATGTCTAGTTAAATTACAATACAACTCATAATAAATTATGAAACAAAAATACAAAAAAAAAAATCATTATTTATGAATTATATTTCAAGTCTAGCAATGAGGTACGCGTGTTTATATCAAAAGAAAAAAAGTGAGATTTTGATTATCGTGTTAGCAACAAATCTGTGTACATTTGGATGATGAAATCGTTAAGATTAATAGGAAGCATTAATGAAATAAGCATTAACTTGCTCCTTGTATTACTGAGAGTTGCCAAAACTCTCAATTCTCTAGCAGAAAGCAAAGCATTTTCATTTTCTTTGCAGGGTCAGACATCAGTGGTAACAACGCCCCTCATTATATCCCCTATCACGATATTGACGCCCCTAAAAAATCGATTGGAAGATGAAGTAATTCGATTGATGGCTTGAACCTCCTGCCCCCTTAAAACATATTTTCCAGGTGGGAACTAGGCTCATTCAGTACGGATGGAAAGACCTCAAAACAGAAAACACCTTAAAATAAATAAATAAATAAATAATCACCACCTCTCGATAGATACAAATCAGGGGAGTTTCTGAGGCGTGCTGGTCACCTCCTATATCGTCCCCTAGCCCCCGAGGTCACGTGTCCACTTCCCCCTTCGGAATATGTGTAATAACCCTCTGAGCGCTTTTCATTAGATCAGAGCTCTCTTCATTACATTTGGCGGCCTCCTTTGAGAGAGCCTTGACAAATCAGCTCTATAAATCAAAATAGAGCCTCCGCCCCTCCCCCTATTAGGGGACCCCCTTCTTCTATCTTTTAATGTGGCTAATGTTTTAACACAACGGGCGGTAAGGAATAGAAAAATAGAAAAGAACAGATGAAACCAGAAGGAGGAAGAAGAAAACGAAGAATATGGCGCCCACAATTAGCGAGTGCTGCCCCCTGGAGGCACGGCTGCCAATGACATAAGAGCAGACGATGATGGATCACTGATTTTTCCAACTGTGGAATTATTATTATTCTTTTTTTCATTTATTCCGGCGGTTTCCACTAATCACTTCTCATTTGCTGTGTTTTTTTTCCTCTATCTCCCTCGCAGCTTTTTAATTTCTGCAGTCTCATTACATGTCAAGTGTCTAAGATCTTTCACTTCTCTGCGTCGAGATCAAATTATATTTAAATTCCACAAATTATTTTTTTTTATTTTCAGTGGCAACAGTAGCAGTTCTTGGCATTTCTCTTGATTATTCCTGTGGTTTCGCTGCAGTTTGCCGAAGCTACCAACTAGAACATTTTTTTTTTTTTTCATTTTGTTTATTTGTTGATGAAAATTGATTTTATTATATTTTATTTTACCCCAAGAACACCCCATAGCGTGGAAAATATTTTGAATTTTCCGTTCATTGTGTTTTTCTGACAGATGAGTAGTTCACTTAGAAGTCGAATGTTCCGCCTCAAGTATTCTTAGCAATCTTGTCACTCAAAGAAATTCATAACAAATTAATGAAATAAAATTAATTCTAGATACAAAAAATATTATCTTTGCTTTTAATGTATGTATATGGTTTTAATTTCCCTATATATTAGTAAATACATGTATCAATAGAAAATTTAAATAAAAATACAGAAAAAAATTATGGCGAAAACAATTAACAAAAACATTTAGGAAATATGCTTTATGATTACTTTTTCTTAAGATTTTTAAGAATTTAGAGATTGATTTTAAGAGAATTCAGAGATTTTTTTAAGAGAATTTAGAGATTACTCTTGCCTTGGTAGATATGGACTATCACAAGAAAAACCTTGTGATAGTCCATATCAACAAGGCAAGAATAAATCCGAATTATTGGGATCAAAGCTTCAAGAATGAGAGAAGTTTGCTTATGATGTACGTATTTCCATATACCTAGTAGGCACAAAGACTTCAACAGTTTTTATGAAGAAGAAGGTGATCTATTTCAACAAAGATGTTCTAAGTTTCATGTCGGTTTTATATCTGTGTTATACACCAGAGAAATGACAAACTTTCATAAGAACATCTCAAATGAGCTTTAAAAATAGGCACCCACTCATGGAACACAAATATAATTCCATTATTGTAGGACGTACTTCTAATTGAAATGGCATAAAAACTTGAAGAAATTATTACTTGCGTTAAACTAGAAAAAATTTGAATAGAAATTCATAAGCATTTAAGAATCATTTCTGTTGGGTCGGTAAATCTAAAAGAACAAAGCAATGTATTTCTGTTTTGTCTGTGAATGGGAAATGCATGAAAAAGCAAAACATTATTGTGTATAAAAGTAGCTTTCAGAAAATCTCTAGAATCCCCATGCAAAACAGCAAAAGCTCTATTCAATATTTGCCAACTGGCATATTGTGAGGGATTCTATGAACTCTTCTCAAATGCAAAAAAAAAAAAAAAAAAAAAAAAAAAAAAAAAAAACAGAAATCAAACCATTAGGCAAGTCCCTCCTTCACACCACTGATATCGTAGATGTCGGCAGGGAAGCTCTTTAAATTTTGCTTGCTGTCTCACAGGGACCAGATAATTATTATTCGCTTTCTATATGGACACCTTCGTTCTATGACTTTCTCTGAGCTTTCTAAACACTACGAGATCTGCTGCAGGTGCTCTGTTGAACAGGCTTTTCCTGTAAATATTTTAACGTGTCTGGGTTTATTTAGGCAGAATCTTTATCATAACTCATTGCTGGTTTGGACTTTTTAAGGGTCAACAAATTTTGTCTCACAGGGACGAGACAACTATTACTCGCTTTCTCATTAGACTCCTTCGT
>JAPDSC010048203.1:0-10341 GCA_026290005.1 Latrodectus geometricus
TTTTACACTATATCATGATTAATAAAACCTTGCTCGCGAATCAACTTTTCTTAAGATCAATTGCAAAAAATTCAACGCAATACTTAATATATGATATACATCGATTTAAGTATTCATTATTTTTTCAGTTCTCCTAATTTCTTTCTATCCACATGTTACTGCTTTTTTATGAAAAATTTATCTTAACTTTCCCAATGAATGCGTCGTCATAAAAATAAAATAAACAGGATATTTTTAAAACTTTCGCTTAAAAATATTTTTTAACAATATTAAATTTGATAAAATTTTTTAATGAATTAAACAATTAGTAAAACAATAAAATAAAATTAAGATCTAAAGAATTATTTGAAATTGTTGAAGGTGACAAAAATTTGAAGTAGAAAAAAATGTAAATAAAATTTTTAATACAATGTATATTTAGCTGTATTAAATTTAAAAACTAAGTATTTTATATTTTGATCTGTGTATTTCCTATTTAAGGTAATAAACTAATTTTGGAATATTTAGGCAAAATTTATTTAAATGCATATAACTGATTGGTAAATTTTGTGTGTGTGTCCCCTTAAGATTTTTTAACAATTCGGAAACCCCCTCAGAGGTAAAAAGCTATTCCTCAACGAATTGTTACGTCCCTCTTACAAGTTGAAAATTACTGGGATTCGTTAGTATTTTTAATATTTCAGATTAAAAAGATCAGATTTTTTAACAATTTGAATGTAAATTTTGGCTCACCTCTTATCTTTAATAAATATTTATAACTTATTTTGTAAATGTATTTGACTCAGATTATTACATATGTACTAAGTAGTAAACGTGGAAATGGAGTTATAAGAAACCAAAAACGCAGTAGTTAATCCCCTTTCTTACTTGAAAAAATTTAAAATATTTTGAAACCCTTAGGATTTGTTCCCTTTCTTCTTTTATACATAAATTTCGATAGTGTTTGTGGAAAATAAACAGTTTAATTTTATTAAATATCATCTATTTCTGATCCTAGGCACATATTAAAATGTGTTGTTTTAACAAGTACATTCTTTTCGCTTTATTCTTGCTTTAAAGAAACCTCTATAGGAATCTGATGTAGGAATCTTTCTCTCAATAATAAAGAAAAATTTATGTGATAGGAGATTTTTTGACATTCAAGTTTGATTTTTAAAATGAAAAAACTTATACAGCTTATATTTATTAATATATTTTGTAGGATTTCTAATTTTATTCATGCATTTTTAATTTCCTACCGTCATAACAAAATGTAGAATAAAAAAAAAGTCATGAGCAATTTATTTGTTAAACATTTTAACATACATGAAATATGCCAATTCAGAATCTTATTTCTACTTTAGATAACTTAAGAAGTTTAGAAGTTGTGAGGATCGAGAACATCTAAAATTTAGATGTAGATACGAAAAAAGTTTTAAGTCTACCACCCTAAAGAAAAATAATTACTCACTGAACCGTAAAAGCGGAAACGAACAACAAAATGTGACTTCCTCCTCATTTCAATGTCATTTGTGTCAGTTTACTTAAAGCCCAGATTAACCTAACAAGAAAAAATCATAATTTACCTTGTAAGTTCGTTATGGATCAGGAAATTTTTTCTTAAAAACTGCCGGGAAAATTGGAAGCCAGAGTGACTGCACTGCTCAAATATTCTCTGCCACGAAAACAATATTTTTGCTCAATAAAAATGAATTCATTGTACAGAGTCACTATTTCAATTTATGGTAATAATTAGCGCACCTTTTGAGGTGTCGTTCGTCTTCAGATTTAGAACTTCAGTGTCTAATTTAGAGTTACTTCCTTTACTTTCATTATGATAGAATTACAAAGTACTTTCTCCTTAGATTTATTTTCTCCTATTTTTTATTTTCCTTTTTTCAGGTTTTCTTCGATCTAGACATTTCTTCTCTTTGTATGATATTTCTGTTTCCTTCATTCTTTTCTTGTATTATTTAGCTTTGATAAATTGTACAATAATCTTCCTTTCATTAGTTTTCCTAACTCATGATCATAACTTCACTTCCATGTTTATGAGTTTATAAGATCGTGCATAAGAAATGACTGGTGAGAAAACAAACCAACTAAACCAAATCAGATTAATCTACTTTTCAGAATCCCATTGTTCGCATTAACACCTTATTGTATCTGTTTACAAATCTATTTCACTTTTATCATTAATCCCATTTCCTAAATAAGAAAAAGTACTTATGCCTTTAAAATTTTAATACCAGTGTTTAATCATTAAACATAAGTTTTAAATCAGTGATTTAACTTCTTCATTCTGATTTTTCTTTATATTCATGAATTTAATTTTATTACTCATCATTAAACCTATTCATTTGCCTTTTAAATTCTTTTTTTATAGATTCCTTAAAATAGAAATATAAGAATAGCATCTAAAATATTAGAAAGCAATTATCTATGATCTTTTATCAATATCTTTTATTTCAAAGAAAATTTTAAAATGTAAGTTACAAACCGGAAAGTTTTTTCAGTACTTACGTATTAACGCAACCAGGCCAAAATTCGCATAAATCGCCAAATAGGCGACGAAGTTAATGGTGAAGACGGTTTTCAATCAGTGCTAAAAGCAATAGCCAAAAGATTTTTCGCCGAAAAAATAATTCTGCAACTTATTGAAAGTTGAAATCGGAAGGGTTTAATTGCTATATTATATTTTAAAACAAAATAATATAAAAAACTGTATTAAAAATTATCTGTAATTAATAAATGTACATTTTCTTTCTATTCATTCTTTCTTACTCAAACTTATAAATCGCGCCAACCTGGTTGCGATAATACGTAAGTACCGTGTCAGATTGGCATGTTGGAGAGATTGTGATGGACATAATTTTCTCCTTTCTTCCATTTTTCAAAGTTTTGAGAAACTTTTTTTAAAATGGAAGCAAAGAGTTTCTATGATCAATGAAATATGAAAAACAATTTTTTTATATTTTATAGTTCATCGGACACTCTCATCACTGGATTTCATATTCAAAATTGTTTTGAAATTCTTATATTAGTATATTAATTGTCAACGGGAGTTTTATGAGATAAGGAAATAGTTTTAGTCTTTCATTTATCGTTCATTTTATCATGTAATATCCATGTTTTAAACATAAAATGTATTTTATTATTATAATAAATTAAAATATGAAAGAAAGGCAATTTTTAACTTTATATTAGAAAAAGCTACCTTTGTTTGAGTAATTATTTATCACTTCAATGTATAATAATTAGTTAAACAAGGGATATGGGTAATAAAATTACATTCAAACCTGTTTATGTGCAGTTGATAGGAACCGCTTAAAAGAAAATGCATAAAAAATTGCACAACATTTTACTCGTACAACTATAAAAACTTGTTTTAGCAATACAAATAAAATCTATTTTTATGCAGTAAATAGAGGCCCCATCAAAAAAATCCTTATGTAGAAAATAATTAAAAACTTTTCGAAGTACCTAGGAATTGCTTTTTAAAAGGAAACCACAGCATAGTTAAAATTCCTGTTGTGACCATTAATTCAAGATACTGATTCCCTCAGTAAACCAAAGAAGTAAGCAAAGTTTACAACAATAATGCAAATATTTTAAAAATAAATAAATGTAGTGATAAAATAATTATCAGGACCAGAAGTAAACTATGAGCTGGATAGCCCTGGGTATATAATGTAGTTTGCATTGGGTGAACAATACACTCATGGAATGTAAGTGGCTGCAGCAATTCTTATATGAATGGGAAATACATATGAAAGATCGGAAAAATGGCTGATCAAACCATTTCAATTTGATTAAAATTTTTTATATAGCACACACAAAAAAAAGTGAGCAAATAATAAATAAAAGAAAACTGCTCAAAAGTATTTTTTTATTTGCGCGATTAAGTATATGATAGTTAATAATAGTGAAATTGTAATATTTTTTTTAATTTATTGTTTTAAAAATTTTTAAACAAACTTCATTATGAGAAGATTTTTTTCAGATTTGAAATGGAGAAACTTTAGATGAATTCGCTCATGTGTTTTCATTTCTGCTGCAAAAATTGAAAGTAATGAGCGCTCATCCTTTGGTTACAGATGGAAAGTTGAGAATGGATGAATCTGGCAGCAAAAGAGAAAAAGCTTCCTGATCGCGTTGCTTCAGTGGCCTTAATGACAGTTTACACTCTTTGCTGCGTGGATTCCATGAACTTCTTATTAACGTCCATCAACTCACAACTTTCATTCAATTTTAATGACAATTTTTGAGAATTGACCAGGAACAAGGAATCTTGTTCTTCAGGTTCCTACTCTCAGATCTAGGAACCATAATTAAAGTTCTTCACGTTCAAATAAACTTCTCCTATTGAAATTCGAAAGCTTTTATAATGATGCATGTTGTGGGCAGAGAATTCTTTTCTGTAAAAACTAAATGGGTTTATTACCTATATCATAGAAAATATATTATTTAATTTGGGTTTCATTGAATGATGCACGTTCTCTTTATCTTGTATGTGATCCACTGGTCTGATCTGGGCTATTCCCACTCATTGTTTGAAATATGAACTGTGTTTTAAAGAGATTTTATATATATTTTCAGAAGTGGATCAAAAATTCTTATTTTTCTTTTAAATTATAAAACAATTTGGGCTATTTTACATAACCTCCACATAAGCAAAGTTATAAAATATTTTCACCTAATATTTAAATGTTTCAGCAGAAGAGTACTAAAATTAATATAAGTTTTACAAGTTTATGAAAGTTTTTAACCATATTAAAATAAAAGAAGATTTTGTTGTAAGATAATTATTTTAATTATAGAATTATTTTTCAAAAAAACATGTCTTGCCAAAATTACTACAATAAAAAAAACCAATAACTTTTGTTAATTTAAGAGCAATTCAAAAATTAAATTAGAAAAGTTTTTCAAAGTTCTAACATTAATTTATAATATTTTAAAGCAAATATATTAAGTTTAATAAAAAACCGCATCTTTTGCACATTAAATTTTTATTGGAAATATAATTTTACAAAATGCAAATGATTATTATAGTTTTATGATCTGACAAAAGAAATTTATCCATGAATAACAAAACTGTGTTTAAATAAAAATCAATGTAAGAAGTCTAAAAATTCATCAGCAAAATTTCCTAAAAACTTGCAACACAACCCTAAGAAGACTGAAATGATAATATTCCTAATTTAATAGCTAATCCTCGCTTGCTTAAAGCCACGCTGTTGCAGCCCTGTACCTCGCCCATTGTTTGGCTCTTAAATGGAAGCAGATTAGTCGTCGACATTTAGAAGCACGATTGAGAAGAATAGTTTTTGAACCACTGCTTCAAGAGATATAATTTTACTGGGAGGACATGGTGAACATAACCTACTAAACAAGCATTAGACGTCATTAGTGAACACGATGGATCATCAATTAAGTTGGGATTCGAACCCACTACCGACAGTGAGAAAGACGCCCTATCTAATCATCCACAGCTGCAAAACATAGTATGTGATTGCAACTTCATTCTCAATTGTCTAAATCTAATTAGTCTGTATGACTGTATGAATTATTTTAAATATACGATGACTTTTTAATGTAATATAAAAAAATAGGTACTTAACGTATTGGCATCACCGTAGCCAATTTTGCTCCAAAATTTAAGTAGAATTAACAAGTAACCTATAATAAGAAATTTTCTAATTATAAATAATTTATACATAATTTGAAAAATAAATTTTTAATTATACGAAACCTTTTGAAATTATTTCATGTTAAAAGACTGTCGTGACACTAAATACTAATGTACCAATGAATGTTAACACAATCAAATAAAACAATTTTCTGTTTACAAAATTTTTACTAAATACCATTGAATATAGATGTTTCGCTTTGCTTTGAGACATTTTTAAACGCTTGTAAGTACTCTGCGAACTTCACTCAGAGTCTGCAATAGTCTCAAAATATTAAACACAATCATATACTCCATTTAGTAAATTTCTAACAGTTTAAAAGATCCCAAAATGAAAATTAAATGTCAATTACTCATGATTTTTATTTAAAACAATCTATCTATCACCATTAATTTCGAACAATTTACTTTCTGTTAGTTACTGTGATTTAACTCATTACTTTACAGTATTTAATTATGTATTTATGCAGTTTATTTATGTGAGCTTAGAGTAATTATTTTTCACTTATTTATTTCTGTTTACCTAGATATGAAACAAATTACAAATTGTTACAAATTATTAATTAAATAATTTGTTAGAGTTAAATAATTTACAAGTTTAACATTTTCGTCACTACAAGAATTTAATCACAAAGTCAATAAAATTAAAAAATAATTTTACTGACTGTTATTCAAAAGATTTCTATCGGTAAAATAACTTTAACATAAGTCGGTAAAGAGTTCATTTTACTACACATGCTTCGGAAATATGTTCATAGGTAATCAAATTTGTTTTTCAGGAAACATAAACATTGATGTAAGTTTTTTAGAAAACATCTATATTTTCAAACTTGTACATAACACTAAAAAAAATGAGGAAATGAATTGGCTTCATATTTATTTTCTCCACAATAACAATACATAAAATATTATTTAAAATACGAAATAAAGAAAGATGCACATGAAACAGAAAAAGAGATTTTGCAGTCACTTTTACAGGAATCCTCATCTAGAGATTTTCAATGACATACCAAAACTATACAAGGGAATATATAAAGTCTGTAAGTTAAGAAATGACAGTACTAACAATTTGGGACATAAATAACATAAAAAAATATAGAAATAGAATTTTCAAGGAAATGAAAGAGCATGAAAAAGAGAAACTACTGAAGTGGGAATATTTATATACTTGCATTATCAATATTATTAATTGCCACTCTTTCATTTTATTATGAATAATATAACTACCATACACATACTATAGTCACATATATATACACATAGCATACGTACTATATGTATATATATGTACATGTGTAGAATATTAAATTTAAGCTAAACTGAAATAATCAAATAAGTTTTTTGAGAAATACAACCTATTTTTTCCAATGTTAAATTTATGAAAATTCATTTCTTTTATCCGTATATTGAAGTGAATGGCTGGCCTGAAAACCTAAGTGTCAGAGATAAATTATATATTGATAATATTTTTAGACTACAAATATATTTAAGCTAATTTTAGGGTCCCCCAATACTTCCAAGTGTGTACTAAAATCAAACCATAGGAGTATCAAATGACTCTTTAAAGTAAGAAATGAAATTAGCGGAAGTCATTGTTAAAAAAATTGTAATTGAATTTTAAGTAGTCCTCAGTCAACAAATGCAAATCAAAACATGCATAATATTATAATTATTTTTCTTTAATTATAGAATAAATGAAAGGGGAAAAAAACGCCACTAGCTTTTGAGCGTAACATAAACATCTCATAATCACGCTTACTTCCTCAAAACTGCACAGAATCGCTGACTTCATCGGATTTATATAATCCTTGTTAATTGTTGCGTTTACGCCAAATGGTTTTTTCTGAACGACAGTTGAAATATATGTTAATTGCATCTCAATTGTGTAATGAAGGAATGCAGTATTATGTAAAATTTATTCATAAATAAATGTGGATGAGAAAAAGGAACATTCCCATTTCTAGTCATGCTTTCTTCTTATTATTTTTTAAAATTTCTAAATGTAAATTACCGTGGTTAATCCTAGAAAGGAAAACAAGTTCCATTGTTTTCAGTGAAATGATTTATTTTTATCTTCTTTTGTAAAATATTTAGAAAATATTTATTGAGTGTGGTATTAAAATGCTTTTGTAAACATGTGTTAGTCTTTGGAAAGAATGTCTTGAAAGAAGAAGTGTAAACGACTGCTTTCCTCTAAATTTGACCACAGAGCAACAATTGTGAAAAGATGAGTAGACTAAAATGGGAATATGGAAAAAGATAATTTTCTTTACATACATATAATATTTATCATGTGCATTGGTAATATGAATAATTTTTAGCAAACGTTTCTTATAGGCCCACCAAAGAAGTATTCATTCATGCAAACAAATTCACCAATTTATGAAATATTAAATTTGTTATTTTTTCATTCGAAAATACCAAGCTGGGCACTGATTGTCTAGCACTTAATTCTTTTGGTTAACAGTTCGATGATATATTCCCTTCTTAAGAGTGGGTGTTTGTAAGCGATTAGAATTTATATTAAATCGGTTATCAAAGTCGAATGAACTTTTTGAAAAAAAGGTGATAGTTTTGAGAAAACCACTCTTCAAAATCACTCTCTGTCAGACGAGATTTCAGGAGTTTGATATATCTGAAAACAGTTGTATTTCAGAACTTAATTTATGTATTATTTTTGACTCTAGATTCAATTCGGAAAATGGTTTGTGAAATGTTTGTTTGTATTAAATACAAATATAAGTTACAATTTTTGTAGTAAAGAAATTGCTATGCAAGAATATCTGTCAGTTAAATCCTTAAACAATGTCCAATACAAACAAAGTAACTAATTTTTTTATTTACAGAATCTTAAGCATTACATTCATTTGTATCACACTTGCTAACCACAAAAAAGATTTGCATCCACTTTTTCCACAAAAATTAAGTGTAAGAATAACAATTTAAATTCAATTAATCAATCCGGTGAAATTACTTTCAACAATCTCGGTATTTATTTTGAAAATAAACATTTCTCAGTTAAAAATAACTGAATTTTTGAGTAACTATAAAACTGACAAATGTTAGAGACTATAATTTATCGTATTATTTTATTTATATTTTCTTCCACTTTGTGACATCTAATAGTTGGAAATATAGTACTACCAACCATTTAATGGCATCGCTGCTCTTGAATCTCTAATTGTTTTGATAAAGGTCTGTCAGAGTAGAGAAATGTTATTTTTATGTCACAAGTTCAAAAAGATTACTATTGAGATGCAAACAGAAATGAATACCTTCCCATTAGATAATGGTGGGAAATTCTGTAGGTAATTTTAAAGTTATAACTCAATTTGAAAAAATAAGATGAAAAATATACTCCACAAACATTATTTAGTTTTCAAAACAATTTGAACTTTGAGATTTCTATCCAAGCCTCTGCTATAAATAAAGACCACAAAATTTTGTATTTGTATTCATTTTTTCTAATTTTTCTTTCTGTATACTTGTTCCTAGATATTCACAATTTTTGCTTAATTTTATTTGCCCCTTCTAGGATAATCACTTTAAGTGATATTATTAAATTATAAAATTTCTGTATATTTAAAAGACCTTTATTTTTCGTTATAATTTCTATAAAGAAAAATCAGGAACTTTTAACCATTTCCTTTAACAAGTTACAGTTAAATATAACCTCTTAGTCTTTTATAATGATTAAAATTATTCAATAAAATTTCAATTTTTTTTTATTTATAATAGGAATATTTTATCAAAGTTTCTTGGAGTTGCAATTTTTAAAATTTCACAATAAATTAAACGCTCTTATAACATGAAAGTATGTATAACATTTGAAGATGTTAACCAAGGAAACTAATTAGATTGTTTTTTACTTTAGTCTTTGAAATACAATTTTCCAAAATGTATGTTTATTATATATTTAAACTAAGAAGATTTAGTAATGCTAGCAGAAAAAATAATCTTCAAAAGTATTTCGAAGATTTAATATATACTAAAGTTGCATTAAATCGCACGCTTTTTTTTATCTCTACTTCACTCTTCTCTTAATAAAGAATGCAATATTTTCTAGAAGGAAAAATGTTTCTTTTTCAAAATTTAATTTTGCATTGATTTCCTCCTTTTAACTTTTGCTTAACTTTACACCTCCATTAAATTTAATATAACTTATTATCATTTTTTGAAAAAAATTCTTATACTTTTATCAAGAATGTAAATTCAGTGTTTTTATTGCATAAGTTTTTAAAATTTAATAAGCAAGCATTATTTGAAGTATGTTTTACAAATACTCCCTTTAACTGAGGAAACGATTAACTCTGATGACATATTAAGTTGAATCTTCCTATATGATCAATAAAAAGGAAATTCATCAATAAAAACTTAGGTTATATTTTATATGCAATTCTTGAATTAGGGCTTTCGGTTGCAAGATATTCCATGTATAAAAAAAACACTTTAACAGCTTAAGAGTTTTATTACTACTGTGAGAAGTTTGATTTGATATCATTTTTTTACATATCATTTATTAAATTGTGTGATATCATGTTTATAAGTTATTTTTATGCATATAATATACTTTTATGCATATAATAAAATAATATACTATACTAAAATATTGTATTTCGTTAGTTAAATTTTTGCTGAAGAAGAATGTAAATTCAGTGTTTTTATTGCCTAAG
>JAPDSC010048203.1:10441-45280 GCA_026290005.1 Latrodectus geometricus
ATTATTTTTACGTGAACTTTATGTAACTTCTTTTGGATTCGCTTTGTAAAAATGTTTAAAACAGATTTCATGTAGATTTTTAGGTCTTGCGCGTTACAACTGCTGACACGTGGTTAACTTCGATCATTTTTGATATTTTATAGACATTTTCGACGATGCTGTATCCACATGCTAGGTGCATCTCTAACATCAAAAATACCCGAACGGAATCGACGAAACAAAAATTGTACGTAACTGATTGTTACAGTCTTATATAGGACGATAAACACCTTTCACCATTTCAGCCACCCGGCTATCTTTTTCACCGTTACAAGAGAAAAATGAAAATGTATCAAATTATCTGTTTGTTGTCTTCCATTTTTAAAACATTGTTCTCGTAACTGAATTAATCAAACAAAAAACCGCAAAAGGATATTTTAGTGTCAAATGTCACCTTTCCAACGAGCATAAATCTGAAATTGTTTGATAGATACCTCACGAGATATCGATCACTACAGACGTCTACCGAAAAAATAATGGATTACTTTTTCTCCAAACATATATATATATATATATATATATATATATATATATATATTCATCAGCAATAAATAATATAAACTACCATTAGCAAAGGCAAATCATTATTTAGATCTTTACTATTAAACTTATGGTAGTGCATGCAGGAATATACTCCGTATCTCTTTAACATGGCAATCCCTTTCAGAAATAATGCAAAATCTATACACAAGTAAAATAAAGATATTTTTGGGTGAAATGGGAAATTCAATAGCGGAATTTTTTGTAGTTTTGATTTATAATGTTGTGGAATGACTTTCTTATGATTTGCGGTTGAGAAGTTTGTGATATAAATCTTTGAGCACAGCGCTTTCGTACAGCCAGTAAAATGTTGTTGATTCATCTGAAGCGTCATGAAAGTCTGGGGAAATACCAATCTTCCTGAGAAAAATAAAGAGAAACTGGGTTACCTTATCTATAAAATTCTCACCGAGCTTTGTAAACCGAAATTCCACACTCGATATCATGGGAAAAACCTGCCTTAAATCAATCGTTGATGCAACGTCTTGAGTGAAGTGTCGTGCAGACGTGCGTGCATAAAGAACATTTAATTGGAAAGTGATGTCGTCCTGATGGATTTCACAGCTCACGTGCCACTTAAACCAAGGAGATTTCGTTACAAGAGACTGAGTAGCAAGTCTTTCCCGCCAGAGTCTGCTTCGAAATGACATTGACCTTATCTTTACCGTCTGCTTCCCTAGTTCCTCAAATCTAGTGACACTATGAAAGATTCCTGCACTCGTGACTTTTGACGCTCTTCCTCAATCGGTTCCCTCTCATTTAATTCTAAAGAATCTCGCACTCTGAAATGAATTTTCTTTCTTTCGGTACTTTGTATTAACTATAAATTATTTATATGTCAATTAAAATTTGGTTTAAATAGATATAATTTCACAAGGAGAACGTTGCGATCAGGACCTTCTGAAAATGCTCCAGCTACATTAATTGAACACGACGGACCTTCGGTTACGTTGGAATTTGCGCTCACTACCTGCCGACTACGAGAAAAATTCATGAACCTAAGAGGACACCGCGGCCTCTGATATATTTTATAATACAGATAAGTAATATTTTTAAATACCGACATAGATAAACATAATTAAATAATGTGAAAATCAATATATGGATGATACCAAGTTGATTAAAGGCTCAATTTAGCGGGAAGTGCGAATCAAATTTCAGGCTTGGCTTTTTTGTGTTTTTATTTATGATATCTGTTTACGACTCATTTTGAAACATAAATCTGACCTTTATCATGTTATCAAAAGTTCTGATATGTATTGCAAGTACTCTACGATAACATCGCATATGCTTCCGTGGTTCTCATAGAGCACCAAGCCTCGTGGTACTGTTCTCGGAAAACAACTCTTCAACGGAATAATATTAATGTTAATATACTGAGCATGGCTCTATAAACTAAAAAACATTATCCGAAGGTAATAAGCACACAAAAGCAATATCCTAAGAAATAAGGCGTTATAGTTAGAAAACTTTTTTATGGCATCATTATTGGTAATCAGAAACTATGATTGAGGAAATAAATATGAAGTTGTGGGAAAGGGAAAATCCATTATTCTTACACGAACTTTAAGATTTATTTAACACGTTTTGTATTCGCTTTGTGCAAATGATATAAAATTGATACTTAGCTCCTGGGTGATGACACGCGGTTCAACTTTGATCATTACTGTAATCTTACGGACATTGTTGAAGACGGACTTACCTGTGTATGATGTGCATTTTTAACATTAAACATATTTGAACAGAGTCAAAATTGATTTTAGTTGACTGTTTCAAGTATCAGAATTTACAGTTTCAGTTACCACCATCCTTGGATAAAATGGAAAATGCAAACATCAGTCTGTTTACATTTTCCATTTCATCTAAGAAAAACTGTAAAATGTACCAAATTTTCTTTTTGTTGACTTTCATTTTTATTGGGTTGTTCGGAAAGTTGTTTCGTTTCATATGAAAAGGAAAAGCGTATATCGAACAATTATTTTATTAAATTGTAGATTGTCAATACTAGTCCAATACCTTTTACCATCTTTGTGGTCGTAGCATGATTTCATACTCATAAAACGGTTAGTTTTCTTTAGAAAAAACTGATTCAGGTGGGAAAAACGAAATGACTTTCCGAACAACCCAATAATACCATCTCATAATTGAAAAGGGAAAATGAGAAACATCCAAAGAATTTTGTAGTGAGAAATATCACCTTTCCAGCGTGTTTAAATTGCCATTGTTTGATCGATGCTTTAAAAGATCTAAATCACTACAATCACTGTCGGGGAAAATAATGGATTAAGATTTTCTCCAAACTAACCAATCAGTCTAATTCTCGATATATTTGTGTTAAGAATATTTAATGCACTTAAAACTTGCTTATAATGATCATCATTATGTTAAGAAAACCAAATGAGGCCCTTCTATTTGGGACTTGCTGTGTAGGATTTCCAGCCCAAGTCACAAGTAGAGCTTAACCCTTCTTTGCATAATGGTGGAAATTTCCATCATAACCTATAATGCCCAACAATTATATAAAAGAACAAGTTCACTTTAAGTTGATCGTATTTGGATACCTTTTTAATGTCCATTGCACAAAAAAAAACATAGCTGTCAAAAATAAACAAGTGTCATTATCAGTGAAACGAGCTTAAAGTTGTCTCATTTCGCTGTTTGTTGTAGTTGCAATAAACGTATGATTTCGTTTATAATTTTGTTTTATTATATTAGAGCTTCTACTGCTAAAAATTTGAAAATGAGTGGAAGAAAGGTTTGTAACACGTGTTTCTGTTATTTCCTCTTTTATTTCTATTTAATACTAAGCTAATGATCTAACTTTGGATGATGATGGAAATTTTTAGCATATTATTTTTTTCTAAATTTATACTATAAATATATACTAAGATTTTTTTAACCATTTTTCCTTTAATTTTGAACATGAATTATATCAACTTGATTTATTTCACCTATAAAGAAAAAATCATGCAAGAAGGGTTAAAAACTGCATACTTAAATAAGGGAAAGCGTACGTACTTAATTAATCAGTAATTATCAAGTACTGTCTATAGTGAGTAGTTTTTGTTATCACGGGAATGAATACTTAGAGTATTTTTGAAACATTGTAAATTGTAATAAACTACACAATCAATTTTACAAGCTGGTAGGGACCGGTAAAATAGTTTTTAATATCAAAAGTTCATAAAAAGAAAATAAGTCTTAAATATTAAAACTAATGTTTTTTTACCAAATTATACACTTTTATAAATAAAATGCTGCTGGAAACATTGATTTAACATATACTATATAAGAAACGACTACAAACATTTCATACTGAAGAACAGTTAATTAAATTTTATTGATGAAAAAATCGGCAAGTCCCGTATATTTTTCTCTTTCAAAATTAAATGTTAAAAACAGATTTTTCTTTCTTTTCTAAGTATTTAACTGTTGTAAATGTATTTCACTGTTGTAAATGTATTTCACTATTGCTTTCTCTTAGCCTCACTATTATTTTCACTAAAAAGTATCTCGTTAACCTTTCGCCTGCATGTTTAGCAGACCAACTCTTTTCATTTGATGTTTGAAAAGTCTGCTTGATTCACATTTATTTTGTTCTCAATCCCTTAATCATTTGATAGTTCAGATAAATACAAATTCCAGAGTGGCTCAGGAGCATCATCCTCTCAAGATCATCAAAATGGAGCATCATTTGCCATGGAATGTGTCCACTGAGTTTCTAGAGAGCTCCATGGGTGTAAAACGTGTCTATATTAATCTGCGACCTCCAAAATCCTTCCGCAGGTATGGCGTGGATGTGCAGTTTTCTAGCTTAGGTGTGACCTCGTCCCCTGATCGTGGTACAAAAGAGCACTTGGTGACATTCTCCACCGTTCATTCTTAATTTACAGTCCGGGACTTCTCAGCACATATATGTATGTATGTATTTACATATTCCATCCGAATTCTTTTGCACAAAGAACTGAAGTTAATTTTTCAATTAGTGGGTTTCTTTGCCGAACTTGCAGGATTAGACACTCATTTTGACTCAAGTCGATAGGAAAATATTTTTGGCTTTCCCCAGTTCCTTTAACAAAGACAAATTGAATTAGATATAGTTTTCCCTGCTCATAATTTTATCAGGCGTTTCTAAGCCTTGGTCAATTCTTGCAAAAGTAACTTTCTATATTAGACTTTCAAGTTATTAGTTATAATCTGATTCATTTTTTGAAGACAGGAATTAGATCAGACGAAATTGCATATGAAAATCCACGATTTCAACATCAGCTGTGCTTTTAGTTATTCTAAATTTGAAGGATTTGCGATTTTTCAATGAAAATGTCAATTAATGTTTCATATTCATAAAATAAAATTAACAATTAAAAAAATTGAAAAGTTCTGAATGTCAAAAATAAACGCTAGCGTACGATACATAAAAATGAGTTTGAAAAAAGAAATTCTCCAAAATTTCAGTTCATAAATGGAAATTGAAATTATCTGTGTGCCATTTTAATAAATAGCATTTGTTCATAGATTCATGATTTCGTAAATTAGAGGTTCCTACAAACGAGCGACTATTGTAAAAATGAACGCATTATGTAACTGGATGTTAAGAGACAAATGAAGAACTGATTGCAGTGTTTTTAGAGGAAACAACAAGTTTATTTCGTATTCAATTTATGATTCTTATAATGATGAAAGTATTTACATGGTTATATCTTCTGAAAAATAAAATTGTATGTTCTTTTTGAAGAATTCTAACAAAACATTTGCTAAAACTATGATGTAAATTTTATTTTAAGCAAACAGTAGCTAAAATTAAAGTTATATTAACAGAAAAACTTTGAATCAAAATAAAAAATTATTAATATAGCATAATAATTAGAGCGGCCAAAGGAATTGTTGTTTACTTGACCAACACATTAGGGTTTTTTTAATGTCTCATCGTTTTTCCAATGATTCACAAATTTGAGACATTGTTTTAAACGCAGAGATATTGCGTTAAACTTCTTTAATTTGCTTCATAGATATCTTTCTTAAAGTATCATCAAACCAATTAATTTCTTTTAATCAAGTTATTTAAGCAAAAATTAAGCTATTTTTCTATAAAAATATAACAGATAATGTTTCTATTTTCAGCAATATGATAAAGTATGTCAAGATATGGACTTTTTCTTCAATAGGGCTTACTTATTTTTTCATAGAAAGGTTGAAATCTTGGTGAATTTTTTTATTCTCTTTAAATAATTACTATTTGAAATGATAAAAAATGTTCTCACACACACATTTGGATTTCAGACTTTGAATGTACAGTTTGTTTAATGTTATTTATTACTTATAATGACCAGTAAATAAAGGTGTAATTATATAAGGCATTACATTATAATGTTTCAGAAATATTAATGAACTTTTAATATCTTATATGTTTTAAAAGTTAGTTAATATTGTTAACAAAATCAAAATCTAGAGCATAAGCAAGGCAGTATTTTGCAAATCAAGTTTAGAAACACTAATGGTTTTCAAGTGTTATAATTTTGATGAACACATTCTTAGCCAATAAAATTTGTATCAAACAGAAACATGCATTCCATTTATTATTCCTGATCATGTCAAATCATTGCAGTTTGGATTACACAGTTTTTAAGCCGAGTTCTCTGGCCTTCCTCTCACGTTTTCACGGGTTTGATTCCCACTTTGGGTGTAAATGTTTGCAGTGGTTTGAAATACATTTTAAACTGTGGGTCTAAGTGTGCAAAATTGACCTTTGAGCAACAAAATAAACCAAAAACCCAATTTCTGATCAAAATATGAATTTTTGTCTACTTTATAGTGAGTAATTTTTATAACTGACGCTTTATACAATTCCTAGAATATGGATTAAGTCCCTTTGCTATACAAATTTCACATTAATTATTTTATAAGATAATTTATAAGCTTGATAGTTTTTTCTGACATTTTTGAAGTTTTATGTGAGTGAATATATTTGAAAACAAACTATTCTTCAGTTGAAAAAATAATTAATACTAAATAAATATATTTTATTTCTAGTTTTTGGAACTAATTCAACCATATGTTTTTAAAAGAAAATTAAACAAATATATATGAGAATTTTTAGAATTTATTTAAACTACTAAACATGAATATTTATAAATTTTTTTTAGGGAATTATTTTCCAGGAGCAAATTGTTTCCCCACATTATTTGAAATATCATTTTTTCGTTATATTAAAATGTAAAACAAACTCAGTGTAACAAAAATTGAAGATAAAACATAATTTTTCGGATTGTAAACCAAAGAGGAGGATATGGATACAATTCGGTTCAGTAAATGTATATAAAAAATGTTACCTTTTGGGAATTTTATTTTTTCTTCTCATATCGTCTTGTAAGTTTTATTCTGTTGAAAGGATCCATTGAAAAAGTTCAAATTTACATAAAAGTCAAAGTTTACATAGTTTAATGATATATAAAATCCAAATACATAGCCTGAGAGAGTTTCCTCCGCAGTGTTCTTCCAGTGCCTCCGCGGCATGTGCAGCATTCAGCAGCAGTTGAAAACAGGCGTCTTTTACTTCTGGACTGGGCTGAGGCCGGTGGTCTTCTGCTTCTCGCCACAGTTTTTTGAGGTAAGCTCCTGATTCAATGATTTTTTAAATTTTATTAGAGAAAATGTAATACAATAGAAAGAAAAAAACTCTCCTTGACTTATAAATAAACTTCTTTAGTACAAATGCATATATACGTCTAGTTTTTTCAAGTAATAAATATTTTCAAACAAGATTCAGGTCTTAGGACAAGGATTATGAATCATAAATTTATACATCAGTAACTATTTGTTAAATGTAGAAAGTATGTACTAATATTTTTAATGTTAAATCTGCATTTTAAAAAATCCCAAATGACTTTCATTTTCTGGCACGTCGGTTGAATAATTCTGGTTTCTATTGAAAACATTTCTTCGGAAATAATTCTAACATTATTAAAAACTTTAACTTCGCTGAGCTTCGTATGCGCTTTTTGTTTTTCAATAATAATATGTCTCCTCATGTTTTATTCAATGTTAACGGTAAATTAATTGAGTTATATTTTAAATTAAAGTTTTCTCGGTTTATGAGTGAATATTATTTTAAATTTAAGGAAGTACAGTCGAATATAGTTTCATAGATAATTAAAATTGATAACAATTTATTTAAAATAGAATAAGAATGCTTGAATGATCCTATTTGTATCGAAAATATTTTGACACTTTTTACTCATTACAAATTTTTAAAATTATTATAAATATGTCAATATAATTTCATTTATATTTAAAACTTTTAGAAATTTATTTAAAATTGAATAAAAGTGCTTGACTAATCTTATTTGTATTGAAATGGTTTTGAGACTCAGTCAACAATTAAGCTTCTTCTCCCGATGGGCTTTCCACAGCTAAGGAACTCCTATGCATGGATCTCAGAGGGGGGAGAGCCAGAAAACTCTTTCCCTGACACGACAGCAGAATTTGCATAGACTGCTGCTCAAAAATATCTGGCACAGAGCCAACATGCCTGTATAGTATAGAATTTATTTAAAAAGGAGAAGTGGACTAATTTAAAGAATGTTTAATTATACCTAAGTAAACTTTCTAAAATATTAGAACACTGGCTATACGTATACACATAAAACCAGTCTTTATTCTAGCCCTACCTTGAACCTATTCCAAAACTTAAACAGACAGCAATGAAAATAATGTTTTTCTTATAGAAATGATCTAAAAATTGAAAGTGAATGAAACAATAAATTTATTGATGGGATCATACTACTTGATATGTATACAATTACTTGAAAAGACTTTTCCAGAGCTGAAGAAGCTTATGCAGGAATATTAATGAAACATTGCTTGTCAATGGGATGAGCAGATGAAAATGCTTAACTCCAGATTTAATCATATCATTTCAACATAAATAAACAATCTGATAGCTGCTGAAGATTCATAAAGTATTAATAAGGACTGAAAAATATTTGCTGATAAAACATAAAAAATACCAGTCGATGCTTCCGAAGTTACTATATACAACAATTTAAAAAATAAGATTGAAAAATATTTGAAAATTATTCAGAAAAATAATGAAACGAGATTATAAATGATTTCCTTAAACGGATAAAAGAGAGAGATACATATGTTTTTTAATTTAACTTTAAGAAAGTTTATTTATTATATTAAAACTTAGGCTCATTTAATATTTTATACTTTTTATTAAAGTATAATTTATGATTAAAACTAAATTTATAATGCATTATTACTTTTAAACGAAATATATGCTGCTTTTATAAATGGTAGCTATCATATAAATGATTTAATAAATACACGCACATAAATGTTTGTGTGGCAAAACACCCTGCATGTTTAACACAAGAAAAACATGACTGTTATTAAATATATATTCTATGATTCAAACTTAATGTGAACAAAGGAATAATTAAGTTTCCAGCAATTGTTTCCCAAATTTTACTATTTACTTCTTCAGTTTAGTTTGTTTGTCTCGATTTATTGTTAGTTCGGTTGGTTTGTTTGTACAGGATATCTAATTAGACCTACACCTATGGATTAAAGTGGATTCCAAACCACTACGAAACATCTAAACCCAATTAGGGATTTTAACCTATAAACTGTTAAATTGAAGGCCTGAACGCTAACCATTCGGCTTCCAGCTCGGGTATTTACTTCTTCAGTGGCATGACAACCCAGGATAGACCCTTGTCTTCTCTTGAGGTCGACACAAGATCTTTGGCCTTGGACTGAATTCAAAATGATATATTTTCAATGATTTTAATCATTTTCAAGTGAGCCCAGTTATCTATATTTTGGTTGTTTTCTTTTCCGAATGACAGTTGATTTGGCCATGTATATTTTATTTATTGATTTATGGATTTATTTTACTTATACTTCTTTTTAAATTTATTTTATTTATACTCATCTTAACTGAAACAACGTCCGGGCTATCTTAAACTTTGTACAACGCGATATTTGCTGTTCTCTCCATACACCCTTTATCTGATCACTCATAAAAATGCTTCTCAGGATTTATCTCTCAAAAACAGCCAGGTTTTCCTTATCTTTTTACTCTGTATCCATATATCATCTGAATAAGTTAAACATATCAAATATAAAATTTTATATATAGGGTAATTCTAAATTGTTTTTACAAACTAAGAAGGGTGATAGTACTCAACCAGACAAGCAGTAATTACATAGGATGTGAGGGTCGAATTCCCCTCCTTGAGGCAGAAAAGAGTACGTGTTGGATAAGCGAATGTTAATGAATAATACCAAAATTTTCACAATTATATTTATTGCTTAGTAAAAACATCACAGCAAATATTCAAAATGCCAACCACATGTGCCATTGCACAGTTGACATCGGCGAAAGAACGACAGGTTGGTTGGTTGGGTTTTGTGGCGCAAGGTTCAAAGAGGACAAAAATTAAGCGAAAGAACAACTGGGGCATCCTGTCCAAGATTACTGGTGTCGTGTTAATTTTGTCCACGGCAACAACAATTCTAGCCAAGAGATCTTCAGCTGAGTCCACAGATGTCTCATATATTAAAGATTCCATGGGATCACCGAAGAAAAAGTCCAGTGGGTTGAGGTCTGAGTGAGGAGGCCAAACTACAGAATTGTTACGTTCTATCTATTATGCGGGATATGTGACATTAAAAATGTTACAGACCGAGATGAAAAATAGCGCTAGAGCTCCGTGTACATACCACATGTCAGTCTTCATGGGCGTGGAACAGCCTGCAATAAATTGCGAAGCATTTGCTCTAAGAAGGTACGATATATTGCGCCGGTCAAACGGTCTAGCAGGACGTAAGGGCCTAATAGTAACCAAAGATACTTGCCCAGATATTCAAAGTAAATTTCTGCTGGTGTCTATGAGAGGTTGTACAGTAGGAACTTTTGTTAGATTAAACGTGTTGACAGTGCGTGTTCAAAATGTCTTCTATTATTCTATTGTTCCTGCATTATCATCACTAAATAATAATGCAGGAAATCATGGAAATTAGTTTTTATCCCCAGCAACCACAACACAAAATCTTCCCGGCAGGAATAATTATGTGCCTCCAAAGATTGCATTTTTTTCACGTGGTTGGAGTGCAAATACGTCACATCGCTGGTTGAGAAATACCCATTTCGTAAGCCACTATTCGTGTACTTGTGGAAAGAGCTACTTCAAATCTAGTCAAAACATAATCTTCCATTCATAGCTTTAGTGCATTTTGCGTTTGCCCTACATTGTTGTTTAAAATGGCAAACGAACCGCTCTCTCTCAGTCGTCGATCAACACTGGAAAAGGTAGGATGACTTGGAATACGACGAGATGGAAACCGTTGTTCGTACTATATTCGTTCTTCGCGTTCCTTCTCTTTTGCTTCACCGTATATGAAGTGCATATCAATCAATTTTTGTACACCGAAATAGCATTCACTAAAAGTTTCGGAGGATGTTATCCAGATAATATTTGAAGCAGTGATGTTGAGCCGCTCTTTGGTAAGCAATAAGAGAAAATTCTGCTTTTTCGCAGTGGAAATTTGCATTCGTCTAGTTCTTGATACTTTTCTACTTTCCTCTTTTCTGCTTCTCAGAGTGAAATGTTCCGATGCAATTATTGCGTGTATGGGTACTTTCAATCCCCTTAATTTGTAAAAACAATTTAAAATGACCCTGTATGTATACATATGGTTTGATTAATGTTTAGACTTACTATTCAGTTAACAAGCTTTAGAGAATTTATTAAAACTAAGTTAGCTATGATAAAAAAAGTTGTAAAAAATTATAAAGATTTTTCTTTGTTTCTTTCGCTGAGAAAGGCTTCCTCCACATTCTTTTTCCCATCATAAAAAAATTATTGAATCAGTTCTTTGGACATTATAATGTTTATGATAAGAAGCAAGTGCATTTATTTCAATATTTCTTTGTTTTTTGTAGGCTATATTAAAAAGCCCGAACAATTTGCAGAAATCTTTTGATTACACCTTTCTCTCTCTATGGCTGAAAGAAGGTTTGGTGACAAGGTAAGCAAACCTGTTTTAAACCATTAAAACTTTTAAATTCTTTTTTTATTTTTTTATAGAAAAAAAGCTGTTTATTCTATTATTTAAAATGTAAGAAACATTGTTTTGGTAATAGGCTTGTATTATGATACAATGCTTTCTAACACTGTTTAAATAGATATTACCAAAAATTTATTCGAAATAAGTTTATATTATATAAAAATTATCTGAAACGTCAAAAATGCTACATTTGAATTAAGGCCTAAATTCTCTTACTTTGTCATTTGTTATTAAATTTTACTTAGATTCCTTTTAATAAAGTGGGGAGAGAAATCATTCAAGGATATACTAAATTGGGCGAATACTAAAGCGTTATGAATTACTGTGAACTACTGCTCAATATAAAATACAATAAAACTAATTTGAAAACACTTTCCAAATCATAAGAAATATTTCAAAAATTATAACTTTTAAGAAATTGAGAAATTTAAAAAAAATCTAGAATTATATGTGATTTATAAATGAATTGAAGTATTTGATTTTGAAATAAAAAATAACGTAAACTATGCTAAGATTCTTTAAGAAACGTAAATATTAAAAATATTAAAATCTTTCCTTTAACATGCTCGAAAATTTTTTTTTTTTTTTTAAATTTTTTTAATTGTATTATGTTAACAATGAATATTTGTTGAAAATCATTATACGAAAGTTAGCTAAAATGCTATCGAAAATATCTTATAAAAAATAGAAAAAAATGTATATTTTTATAAATTAAAGAGTCATAATCTAAAAATTTTATTCTCAGTGTAAAATATTTTTATAAAATTTAAATACACATATATGTCACAGATTTTTTACATTTGAATAAAAAAAATGAGGATTCATAATTTCGTATTTCTAGTTCTAAAAGTGATGAATTTTAATTTTTACAATTATTTCACTGAAATCTTCTTAAATAATATTTTTTTTAAATCTGAAGTACAGCAATATAGTCAATAAAGCATGATAGGAATTTATCAATCTTTGTAGAAAAATGCAACATATACTGGAATATGAAACCTATTTTATAGAATAAAGATTGGAATGAATTTTAATATACAATGCTCGAAAAACTTTTTAAAAACAGGTTGAAAAACACTGCCATAACGCTCTGAAGTTTGTTGGAAGCAAATGCAACAATTTCACATCTGATAGCAGATTTCAGGTGTTTCAGTAAATTGGCGGCATTCCTATAAGTTTTTGATGCAATCCCGTAAGAAGATTCCTCATGGATTCAGGGCTGGTCAGTTTTGGGTTCACGCTATCCCGTGAGCTGTAAATTTTTTGAATGCAATGTACTCAAACACTCACCAAATATCGTACCAAGTCATGAAAAGATGGCAGAAGTTCTATTATTAACAACCCCATACTGTATGAACTAGCAAGGGGGTATTATACTGAAAAAGCTAACTTCAATGTCAAGGTAACGCTCTGGCAATTCTCGATATTTTACTTCTGTAATTGTAATACAGGCCGTTCCATCTTTGGTTTAGAACCTTCTGTTTCTTTGCATCCCCGGTATTGGTCCAGAAATGAGATTCTTTTCCTCACTGGCCATGGTCCATTCCCTACTTATTTTAAACGATTTAATATAGCTGCAACCCATTACTGCACTTGTGGGGAAGAGGGAAGTCCACTTCACTACTTGACAGCATGTCCATTTACAATATCTTGGCATTTGGCAGCTCCAACAGCTCAATGGGAAACACTTTGGAAAAAGAAAGTTTTGGAAAATCGACATTCCAGACAAAAGCTCAATAATCTAATGGACTTCCTAATTGATCATGAGCAACTTTTTACTTGGATGAAAACTGAAGAAACTTAGAAGGCAGAAAGAACCTTACCAAACAAAAGAAATCGACTTTAACTAATTAAAGAAATGGTCAGAAAATCAGGCAAAAGACTTTTCCATGCATCTAGTAAACTGTGACTTTCTATGCCCTTAATGGAGCACCTGTTACTTTTAACCTTTATAGTTCATGTAAATATTTCTTTTACTTACTTTTCTTTTTGTTTATTCTTAGTTTAGAAGGGCTTAACAGCCCCTAGTTGTATTTCTATGAAAACTATAAAATAAATTATCCAGCAACCTCTACCTAAACTGGTAAAGCTCATCTCGAGCTAGGTACAGGGAGGTCTGCTGGCGTAAAACGTAAAACTTCTGTAATTGTATTGTCAATGAATATCATACAAATAATCTCGCAACATTTTACTAAGCACTTTTTTAGACGTGTATGATCTGAACAACATGCTGTTGCTCAGAACATACCCTTCTAATAAAAACACCAAGCGTGGCGTCAAACGGTGGCATTATTTCAGATATTCTCACAAATATTCCTTTGATAAATAATTGTTTTCTTCAGTTTTACCTATATTGCATACTATTTACAGTACTCAAACATTCATGTTAAATGTCAATCTGTATGCCATAACAATTTGGGAAAATTATATCAATACATTTGGATTCATAGAAATTTAAAATATTTTTCATTTTGCTTTTGGATCTCAAATTTAATTTTATATGTTGTGTCTTTTCAGATCTAAATGTGCAACGCTTAATCGACGTGCATACATTAAGGAGGTCAGTGTTACAAGCACACAGTGTGAAATATCTTAGGACTTCCTCTCTTTAAAACAAAAAAGTTGCTTTTCTTGCATACTTGGCCCTTGAACCTTACTGAAGCGTGGTACTTCCCGTCCTCAGGAAAAGTTACGATGCTTTCATAGGCTGAAAGAAGGACATTAATGTTTTCGTTTTTTAAATAACAAATGACGTAAATTACCTGTAAAGATTAAACGTCTTAAGGAGTTTTTAAATGATCCGGAAATGTACCTGCTTAAGACAAATTACTCAATTCAAACGAGTTTACAAATGAATTGAAATTTTCTCACAACGCGTTGTAGAAATAAGAATAATGAAAAAAATGCCCATTCAACCTTTAAAAGTAATATGCGTTAGATTGTGAGAATCTAACCGGATGTAAGTATTTCACCGTAATTACCGCAAAACTACTCGTAGTAAAGTGTGTACGTACAAGCAAAAAATGCAAGTAGGATTTTTTCTATGTAATCGGATTAGTTTCCATTTAAGCTGCTTAAGTCGCATGATTTGCGGTTTAGGCTATGCTGGGTGACGATATTAAAAACACATGCATTAACAAATATGTACTTATGTATGCAAAGAAACTACTTACCATTCACCTTTAAAATTTGGCTATGATTGTTTTCAAATCAGCTAAAACTTCATCGCTAAAGATTATCTACTATTTTATTCCCATTTATTTTTATGAAAGATCAGAAAACAAGATTATTTTCATTTTTGAGAATACAAACCCAACAGAATGTATTTATGCAAAACTATTTAAAGTATGCTGCTTGTATTAAAATAATTCTAATCAGTTAAGTAAAAGTACATCAACCATTCCTAAAAACTGATATTAAACAAGCTTTATTTTAATAGTATTAATAGAATTATAATTAAATAATTTTATCAAACACTTTCAATTTATTATTAGATGTAATACTAGTGTTAGTGCATTATCGCTAGTAATTTGTTAAATGTAAAATGTTTTTAATTTATCAAATTTTAAAAACACACTTATAATGTCACACCAACATGCGTTCCTGTACCTAGCCCTGAGCTGGCTACTAACGGTTATGTGGAAACAGACGGGTAGGAAATTTCGTCATTCAGAAGCAAAAACCATGAAGAATACATCCAATACTTGTCCTGTTACTTTCAGTGTTATTATTTTACTTGAAAAACTTTACCACAATGAATTTTAAAACTTGCATCAGTCGCATTTGATGAAAGTGCTAGATTTTCTGTTTAGTTTTCACCCTAACCACCAGACCATCTTAGGTCCAAAATGTTAAATGTATTTATTTACAACTGTTACAAGATTTTTATAACTATTGCCAAAAATTTAATATACGGTATAGAAAATATGAAAGTTTAAGTTTTCAATATGCAATAAGTATAGTTTAAATTATTATTACTAAATTGCTTAGCCATTTCTGATATTTCTAAAACCTTTTGCCATTATAAATAGGTGATTTTCTTTTTTTGGTGGCTACTTCAAAGGGGGAACCCATTAAAAATTACGAAAGTCAATCTTTGATGGGTGCCCTTTTTATTGATAAATTTTATAAATGGTCCATTAAAGAGTAAAGAAACATAGAAGGCCTCATCAATGTTGTGAAAGAGAATGCCCTTAATTTATAATGAAACCAAACAAAAGATCCCCAGACTTGGCCAGGCGTAATCAGATTCAATATCTCATTTGAAAAGCCTGCTTCACTTTACAAGCTTGGATTGTCGCTATCCAGGTACCTTAAAAATCACTTCGGCAGATTGAATTCAAAGCTTGCAAGGATTCAAAAAGTGTGATTCTTGATATCATTTTTGTGTGATTTAGTTAAAACCTATCTTTTATTCTGTTGTTTTCTTATAAATTATATTGAATTTAATTTATCTCAGTTAGCTTTCCTTTGGATTTACTACTGGTAGCATATTGAAAATGACTTGCTATAAGAAATATGCACCGAATTTGAGGCCCCAATTATACCCAAAGCTTAATTCACTTTAATTAAATTCCTTTCTAACGTATTACTTGCAAATAAAACTACTTACAAAGACATGCCTTGTCAAATCGGTAAGTGTATCGAGAGCACAAGAGATCTGGGAGCATAAGAAAAGGTTGAGGATGAGTACCGTGCCGGGCAACCCTCAACGGCCATCATAGTTGAAAATGTGACGTGAGTGAGAGAACTTTTAAACTCAGACCAACGATTAAATTTCGCTTAACGACCATATTAACATATTGTTTTACTTCCTGTTTAACTAAAGATCCAAAAACTCATGTTTATTAAATTGTTCCTGACATTACTTTCAGAATAAACTTTGTATTTGAAAAAAATCCATCTGATTCGAGATATTTTTTCGTAGATTGTACTTTTTTTTGAAATAGTCAAATAAATTTGATAGTCAAAGGGAAATTGATACTAAAAATTAAAAAAATGTATTTTTTACAATTATTTTGATTATATACAAAATTATTTCACAGATTTTAAGGAAAATTGTTTTCAACAAAAGTTGCAACAATGCATAAAATGAATATCCATGGTTGTTTTTGTCGCTTATCAGAGTTAAAAGGCAAGAAATAATTCTTGCAGAAATATAAACCTTACGAAGAAAAAAATTTAATTTAACTTGACAGTTGAAACTCAGGAATATTTGTAAGAATTATTTTAAATGACATTAATATTAATTACTTTATGTTCATGAAATTAATTTTATTAAATAGGCTTATTCATGCTTCTTCCCTAAGTGGTAGCATTACATTTTCCATGGTTTTTTGTTAATTAATAAATATTTTGCTGGTATCACCCAAGTAAAATGAAAAATAGGCATTCAAAATATGTATTATTTCACATCATAAGCATTGAAAATTCATGTAAAAGTTGGAAAAATATTTATAATGTGTAATGTTAGGAAATTTTACTTAGCTTGTTTCATTGAGGTACAGCATGTTGATGATCGCACCAAACAGATGATAAGCAAAGCATGTTATCTTTACCCAACAAGAAAACATATTATTATATGTAAATTCTTAGCTTTACAGCGCATTCAAATAAATCAGGTGACAGTAGCGATACCAACAAGGTGTTTAAGGGTAGAAATTGTATTGCAACTCTACGAGAACGTTTTAAAATATAACACACGTGAACGTTGTTGCCTGGGGAACTCATGTAAGAAAAGGGAATGGTTATCAGTATATTTCTAATTTTGATAGAAATTAAATTATAGCCTGTCGAGATTGAGGTTATCATATAGAATTTTAAAGTATACCGAGAGTGTGATATCATATCCCTGCAATTGGTTTAGTTTGCGATCCCTAGACTGTCTACAGAATATGTCATTGATGGATTAAAATGATGATGCCAACGGAGTGCTGAATCTCATTGTCTGTCATTCACTAATATCTTTAAAGATGAAAGTGTTATTCTCATGTTTTTAATGTATGTTACAAACATGCTAAGAGTTTTAAGTCAAAAAATGGAATACTCAACCAGTTAGACGATATTTGCATCATCATGGCTTGTCCATTTAATGACCATATTTTTAGTTTATTTTGACCTTATGTCGCAAACCGGAGTGTCTTCACTGATGCAATACATGAGGAACTTGGATGCAAGACTGACATGATGTCATGTTTTCGGGTAAATCATGGTTCTGCTTACAGTATAACGATGATTCCATTCTAGTTTGACGGCCTTGTGGACAGCACGAAATCGACATTTTTACATTAGACCTGAATATAAAGCATAAGATTCCACTGGACATTTGTCTTAGTCATATTTTACTCGCTTTGTTAGAACTTACAGAGGCCACTATACTTTTCTTAAGTTGACTTTACATTGATTCAAGCTCTTTGAAAATAAAGGTTTCAGCTGCTAAAGTCAGGACCTCATGTTGGAAGGATTGTACTTACTTTCTAAGATATAGGTAATGCTCAGATGCTTTACTCTTCAGATATTCTCAATACTTCTCCTCAATAGACGACGTCTTGTCAATGGTTAAGGAGTTCATTACATCATACCCCAGTCGCTATGGTTGAGGAAAGGAGGCACCACATTGAAACTGCACAAGCAATGACTCTTCTATATACCATTCAATTTATATTTGAATCAATGACCAAGCGTGCTGTTATTGCTGTCAGAAGGGGTTGCTTTGCATATTGATTTTATAGGCTGAATCATTTAATATTTCTTGAAAATATAACTACTTTTTATTTTGAATATAATACATTTGTCTAATAAATATCATTTCTCTATTATGCTTTTTCTCAGTATAAGAGTTTTAGCAATAAATATTGCACTTCTATATGAAGTAGTGAAATGTGACGTGGTTAGTTGATTAGTTTGTCGATCAAATGTCATTTCTTGCACATGAGAACTAATTAGATCTTGACCTAAAATTTAAAGGGAATTTCAGAGTGCTACATAAATCCAAATACCAAGTGCGATTCAAACTCACAATTTGTATATCAAAGGATCAAAATTCACACATTCGGCTGCAAGCTTGGCAAGAAACATGAAAAATTTACAAGAAGAGCAATAATTAAAGAATTTATTGAAAGTATGTCATCCAAGATTTCGAAGTATTTTACACTGCTGTAGTTATTAAATCAAGAAGGAAAATTCAACGGGAAGAGTATCTATGACATGTTTTAAAATTCCTATTTGTAGAAAGAAATTTCTAATAATTTGCGATGATGAATCATTTCTAAAACTGTGAACCATTTTTAGGAAAAACTTCTGAAACGGATCCTAATTTCTTTTCATTTGCACTTCTTGATTGTTTATTTTAACAATCATATGACCTTCATCTAAAGAAATTTAATGCGATTTGTCATTTATTTATTTTCAACTAGTTTTCTTCAAATAAAATTATTGAGTTTTTGTTGCAATATAGATAAATATTAATGCTTATTTATAGAATTTTTATACTTTAATTAGTTTCTATCATCTACCAACATGTTAAAATAATTATTTTTTGAGTTTGTAATATTAAATTTGTTATACTTAGTTCTTTGGTATGAGATTCATGATTAACCCTTTAAGCGTGCTTGATGAACTCACCTCGTCATCGGAGTGTTTGTTTGTCATTATTGCACTACTTAATTTAACCCTTTAAGCGTCAACGCTACACGCTTAAAGGGTTAAGAACGATAATAAATTGTTCTTGTGTAATTAATTTCTTTATGAGAAAAAATTAAATAATATAATTTTTAACAAGAGAATAATCACAAATCATTTGAAAATATTTCTTAAATTATTTTTTCCCATCTTTTATGGTATGTTTAATTTTTAACACTTGAATTAATGTTGTAAGGAATGTTGAGTACACAACATTTTAAATTCTAACTAACCATATATTTAAAAATGCAAGGGCTTATATTTAAATATTTTAAAAATATACAGGAAAAAAATCAATATATATAGTTATTTATAGTAATTAGTAAAAATACAAGAGGAAAAAGTCTATTTTCCAAAAACGTATGTTTCTCAATGAAGTAACCTCAGATGATGTCACAGATGGGTTTTATCTCATGAAATATAAATAACTCTTGTAGAATCCAAATTTTTCTGAGGCGAGACTGACATTAATTCAACAACACAAAAGCCTATTTAATTAAATGCGTATAAAATCTAATTTGGTAAATTTTCATTCCAGCCAGGGAAGTAAATGGAAGCAAAGGAGGAAGGCCCTCACCTCCGCATTTCACTTCCGGATCCTTGAAGATTTCGTAGGAGTTTTCGATGATCAGTCCAAGTACATGGTAGAAAAAATAAAATTGGCCACGGAAAAACAGCGTTGCATAGATGTTGTCCCTTACATTACCATGTGCACTCTAGATATAATATGTGGTAAGTAATTCTAGGGGAAAATTAAAATAAGTCAAACAGTTGAATATAAAGTTTTAAAATCTCTAAAAAGAGCTAAGTTTTTCAAAGTTAGTAGCAGTAATGACCCTTGTTCATGGAAACAGATATGGGCCCTGATCCCCATATCAGTTGAACCGATCTGTCTGACCTGTAAGAGAGAGTAACAATTTATTAATGTGTCATAATTACGAATCAATTTTAATTCATAGATTTATTATAATTTGATATTGATTCGTCTTATATTCCATATGAGCTTCTATACAGTTGACAAATGTAATGTGAAATGAGAGATTATTTATCAATCAAAGAAGTAGAATGCGTGATTAGATTTGCATATGCCTATAAATTCATAAATATAAATCTCATGGAAGAAACTGTCTTCAGCCTACGTACACTAGTTAAAATATGTCTAGGATCAAACATCATTTATTGTTACTTCATACGAATTTGTTCACTTGTGACATTATATAAATCAATAAATCAAAATCATGTTTCTAATTTTGGTCATTTTCTGATAAAAATTGGATTTCTGATTATGAAAATTTCCCTACAATATTTCTATTCTCCTTTTCTAGGTAATCTGAAGTACGTAAGATTAAAAAAAATTATTAGTATATTTGATCTCTGAAGTAATTAGCTCAATTTTCATTAACAGGTTTTTCCTTTTCTCTTATATTTCGCATCCTATTGTTAATATAAATATTGTTAATAATACTTAAAGAAAATAGATGATACTAGGTAACTGAAATAGCATTCCATTTGTAAATAAATATAAGTGATTGGTTTGATAAATTAGTAAAGTTTTATAAAAATACTTATCGAGCATTTCCGTACAATGATCTTTGCAGTACAACATTCCTCTCATTATATCTGAGGAATATATAAACGAATTTAGTTATTAATAGGATAATGTTCATATTTTCCCTACTTGTTTTGTATACGCCCTTTCCTTAGGTAATCGCTAACCCCATTCACATTTAAAAGGCATATTGGCTGATAAAATGACATTTGCTTTTCACTGAGAATTTAAATGATATAATATAAATGATTGCATTTCAAAATTTAAACTATAGTATACATTGATGTAGCAATTATTTTAATCAACTGTCCTTTGTGGAGTATAAGTTTAGAAATTGCTTATAACAATGGCGGAAATTTCCAATCAGATGTCATTTTACAAATGTAAATTCTTTTAACTGAAGGTCTAGAATGGATTTGCTGTGATAAATAAGATACCTATTGTACCTTAAAATGAAAAGTTATATTTATTTAGTTATTCTTTGCCGTTTTTTAATTTGTTTTAATCCTTACTAAAAATTGGAATTATATGAAGAAATGTCCTCTTACGTTCTCTCTTCGATTATATGATAGAATGATATAGATTCCCTCCAAGACTTTATCTACAGCTGAAGCTTTAATTCCAAGCCATCTTACAAAATTTTAAGCAAATCAATATGACTGCTATTCTTATTATTCATCCAATTTGAACAAAGGATTATTTTCTTAACTTTCAGCCATTTATTAAGGAAGCTTCATTCTTGTAAACGTATGTAGAAAACTCGTAGCAGTCTGTTTGAGGAAGGCATCATTCTTGCAAATGAAAGGTAGTAAGTTCGATATCGACAAAGACGAAGTTTCATTGTACTTATCAGTGGTCGCTGGTGGAAAATTATTTTCGGTATTGGCAGTACTAATCTCCGATTTTTCTGCTTGGAGTTAGCTTCTCAACAGGTACCTACCTTCTGAGTGCTCCATTGTATAAGAGACTCCACCCGGACTTTGCGCCAAAATATGGGACTTGATAATACTTTTATAGTCATTTATGCGACCATTTGAATTAAATAAATAAAATAATATGTAGTTTTTTTTTAAAAAAAGTTAATTTTACTGTGTTTCAAGATTTATATAAACGTCTTAAAAAGGGGATGTTTTATGACTTACTTATTTTCGATAACAAGATGATTAGAATTTATGCATGGTAAACTAAGAATCAAGTAAACTCTGAAAAAAAAGATCTAAACATGATTGACTTGAAAGTCTCACATTCTTTCTAATCCTGATGATAAACTACATTTTGAAATTGATTTGATCTTAATCTGTAACTTTGGATTCCAGAAGCGGTTTAAAAACTATACTTAATACTAGTTATATTCATGAATTTTTCTGAGTTCTTCTGACTTCTCAGCGAAAGTTCATCAGCGACATTCCTATAGATAAGGATATATTAAGTATTTAATAATACAACTGAATGCAGTACGTGAAGAAAATAATTTTAATAAATATAATTAAAAGCATTTTTGTTTCAACATTTTTTCAGCCATCTTTTTCAATGATTTGTAAAATAAAAATAGAGTAAATGAAGTCGTAAAAAAACATAATTATAATAAAAGATGAAAAATGTTTGCATATCAAAATCGTAATAGGGAGCCATTACGTGTTTACATAGTCGACATAAAAAGAAAGAAATATAACATCGTTTGATTAAGTACATCGTTATTCCTTTATTAGTTAGCTAATTTAAAAAAAAAAGGCATTTCATTTTCTACAAGTTTTTTCTAAAGTTTGGATGACTAAAAAAATAATTCTTTTCCATACATTGAGTGATAGAAGACATTATTTTCTGAAATTTCATTCCTTTTATTTTCTAATCATTTCAGTTATTTTCTCTTCCCATATGAAAAGAAAGACAAGAGAATTTCTACTTTTAATAAAACATTAATTGAAAACAATATTTGTTGCTAAAAATTTTTCAGTTTATTTTATTTATGTTACTTAAAACATCGATAGTATTGAAAGATGATTCCTTCACGAAATTGTAACAAAAATGTAAATTAAAAATAAAATCCTTCTGTTCTTTCAGAGACGGCGATGGGGCTACGCATCAATGCTCAAGATAACCATGACTCCTTTTACGTCAGAACGATGCACAGGTGAGAAGTTTTTATTAATTGCAGAACTCAATTTATTACATTTTCAAAATCTTAATGCTATTTAGAAGCTACTTCCCTTGTTCCGAAATTGCAAGGATCCATTATAGTCATTTAATAATAACGTAATGTATGTAATACAGTAAAATTATAGTATATTTGTAATAACGTGATATATTTTCAATAATGTAAAAAAACTTTCAGCATAAAATTACATTCAAATAGGCTTCTGCAAGATTAACTTTGATCTTTTTCATATGCTGAAATAATAAAAGCATTATTGCTCTTAAAATGATGAATTAAAAATTATGACTAAATAAATTAATAAATAATTAAAGTTTTATAAATTATGTGCATAAATTTCTGAAGTTTGTTTTGTATTTGTTTTTTAAAAACAATATTTAGTTTTTTAATTAATTCTATTTACATCAATCAAATAATTTTTTTGTGCAGACGCCCAGAGTGGGCTCTAAAGAAATGATTTGTTTCGTTTGTGTACTATCGAGTACACTTCTTGATTACTTTTTCCTCATTTCTAGCAGACTGATCATTTCCTTTTTAATTGTTAGAGTTCATGGTTCTGCTTAAATTTTGAGGTCTCTTTAACGCTACAATAGTCACGAAGAATAGTTTCTTGTTGTTACACCCAATATGCTTCCCTGTATCTAACATAAACTTAAGATCGTCAAATTTGACGGAATATGCCAGACAGAAGTATTTAGACTCATTTAGAAGCAGACACCTGACAGAAGAAACATGGTCTGCCACTCCCATCACATGGAGGACATTGCGACTCTTCACGGTCGCACTGTTGAATGTGCCTCAGCCGCTACTAGTTAACATGGCGTACCTTCGGTTAATCCGGGATTCGAACTCAATACCTTCCGATAAGGAGATCTCCGCACACATTAACCACATCACCGTATTTTCAAAGAATATTTATTTAAGTTAAATACTAACACCGTATTGTGGAGACTATATCAGAAAGCGCATTATTTTTGTGGCTACTTTTATGACTCCCAAACACTTATTAATTACATTGCTCAATAAATAAATTGTAGCATTATATAATAATTTATATATAATTCAAAATTTTACATTAATTAGTATTCTGATCATTTTTTGGGCCAGAAATAAAGGAATGTTCAGAATTTATTTGTTTTTTATTCTTATAGAAGTAAGTAAGTGATTTAGGATGTGGCCTCATTATAGCATTTTATGTTAGCGTCACAAGCGGCTTCACATAAGTATTTAAAGTCACAAACTTACTTGTGAATAATATTTCAGAGACAACTTACTTATTTCATTTAATCAGTAAAGTAATGAATTATTGGTGTCAATAGACACACTAATTTTCCTTTTCTTCACTTGTCATTAATGGTATTGTGAGTTACGTGTTGTTTAGTAAAAATATTAAGGAAGTTATCAATGTTGCTGTTTGCTTTCAATCAGGTAGAAGACATACATTGGGCTTGGGATATTTTGCCTAAAAGCTGGAATTTCGGAAAGACCTTCGACCGCATATGGGCAGACAGAAAGCAAAGAGAGATATATCCATCCCCTATTGTTCAATTCAGTCAGGTACCAAACAAAGCTTTTCACTTTGAAGCAATTCGGTCACAGTTAGTTGAATTCTTGATCTGCTATAACAAGAATGTATTCAATTGATTGGTTTAGGATCTCTCAAACTAAAATTTTATATAAGAGCTAATTTTTAATTAAAGTCTCATTTGTTAATCGTTGGAAAAACAAGAATACCTGGAGAACAAATTGGAGATTAAGAGTTAGAAGTTGGTAACACATATTATAAGGAATAAATTAATCTTATACATCAGAGAGAGAAATTGTAAATATTCCCCCAATATTATCATCAAAATTATTGAAGATTTTATGGTGTACAAAATAAGTATTTTAAAAATATGTAATACAACTAAAAAAAAATTTTTTTTTTGCACAAATTAATAATAGAATGTTCTTATAAACAATAAAATAAATGTTTAAATTTTTACTCACAACTGAAATATAACGACACATATTTCTTCGTTAAAAATTGAATTCTATTATTTTCAAATTTGTTTCGAGAATAATGTAATGCAAACAGCAGTAACTGTTAATTTCAGGGTCGCCGAGGCATTCGTCGGTCGAATTCTACGTCCGTGGCTGTGGTCAGACTGGATATATTTCAAGACTAACAGGGGTAAGCGATTCAAAGAAGACTCAGCAAATATGGATAAATTTACGAAAAAGGTAGAATATTTACGAAACCTGTTATCTTAGAGTTTAATATCCTGTCCAATAAAAAGCTCTGATTTCAACTAAGATGGATCTAACGTTGAAGCGTTCTGAAATAAGAACAATTATCTTTTTAGGTTATTTTGGACAGGAAAGCCCAACTTCTGACGAAAAGGTCTGGTAATGAGTGCGACAGGTCGAAGGGGGGCTACGGGGAGAAAAGAAAAGCCTTCATGGATTTACTTCTGGACATGCATATGTCTGACCCCGTGAACTTTACCGAAAAAGACATCCAAGAGGAAGTGGATTCTTTCATGTTCGCTGTAAGTTCAGTATTTCGTGGACAAATCATTGAAATTAATATTGAATATGACAATTTTCTCTAAGTAGAAAAAACTCATTTTTTTAATCAATATTGAGCCGTATTTAAAACCTGCTGTCTCAGAAAAAATACAAGTTATCCTAACATGATGTCAATGCATTTATATTTTAGACAACCAACGTTGAAAAAAATTTCAATGCATTGTATGAAACACTTCTTGTTTATTATTTCTTATTTTTTTGTATTATTGAAATTTTTTGATCATTTTTTAGTTTGATAACAATATAGTTATTTTATAATTCACAACATACAACCTAAGTAAAAATTAAACTTGAATGATTGATACTCACCCATTTATTTTCCACTGTAGGACACCATATTTCCATTAATTTATTTCAGGAAATCAAACAATTGATAAAATAAATATTGAAATTAATATTAAACTTAATCAGGAATATTTAATATTTATTTTTATAGTTAAAACCTATAATTACGCTATCAAATTACGAAAAATTGTAAAATTGTTTTTATTTTCCTATAAAATTCAATCAAATTAATATTACAAATCCTTAGCATGTCATTCAAGAACAAGAATTCAATAATATTAAACTATTCAAAAAATTAAGCAATCAAAACAAAAATTTTAAAATTTTTTTACGAAAATTTTTTTAGGGTCTAAAAATGCATAATACAAGTACAACAAAATGAAAAATAATCTGAAAATATTCTAAAAATTATAGAAAAACTATAAAAATATGCTATGGAAACAATTTAGGATATTTTGCTGGTCCTCTGGAACAATTAAGACTATGTTCCCTGAATGCATCTATTCTTGCAATTTATTAAATCTCGGATATTACCCAATAGGTTGGGTTTGTTTGAACTTTCATAATTACATTAAAGTTTGAAAAATTTTTACTGCGCAATTTCCTTAAATTGTTATGCACAAAAACAATATCGGAACTATAACATAGCGTACAAGCCACGTGTGATAGCTTAAGCTAAAGAGCATGGCAATAAAGCTACAATGAGGCATTTAAGGCCAATGAGAAAATGATAAGAACTTGGCAAAATGAGGACCTAAAATCAAGCTACTTATATGTAAAGTAACTTAAAACAGAGAAAGTGGTTAAATCGTTTAAGAAGTGCGGCATTAGTAATAGTAGAGAGAATAATTTGATGTATGAGAACTGATTTCGAAGCTTCAAGTGTTCGGGAGATCATTGTCACGAATGTGATTAAAAGATGTTATACTTCTCATAGACTGGGTATTTGCAGATATACATTTTACTTATATTTAAAATAATGTCAATTCATCATAATGAAAAGTTTCATTCCTTAAAAGTGTATATAAAAAAGGGATTTGTGTCTTATACACGGGATAATATGGTAAATAAACAAATTAAGGGAAATGATTCGTTAATAAAGCTTTGATTGCTTTAAAATGGTATTTAATATTAATTTATTATAGTTTCACAAAATTAAAATGCTTAAATATATATGTCAGATAATTTTTCCATTTTGTGATCACATTTTTCACAAGATAGTTAATTTAAATAGAATCAACAGTTTAAATGGGCTCTTGAAGATTTTTCAAACAACCACAGCCAAATCAGTGTCAAACCCACAAACTGTTGAACTGAAGACTAAACCACTCATTGTTCAGCTACTGATTCAGTTGTGTCTAATAAATATAACAAAAAATAAAATATATGAAAAAGTTTGAATTTATGTGTCCATTATTGTAATTCTTTGTGGACATTTACATTTGTGTCTCACAATGACACATCTCAATTAACTTTTTTATATGGAATTAACTTTTTTTTACAATTTTTTGACCAAATTTGCGGTTATATCACTGAATATGCCCTTCGTAATGTTATTTTTCAGGGCCATGACACTACAGCGGTTGGATCAAGCTGGATTTTGTACCTTTTGGGTCTGCACCCCGACGTGCAAGACAGAGTTTACGAAGAAATCTCTGAAGAATGTGGGGAAGATCCTGATAAGCCTCTCACCGAAGAATGTCTAAGAAAATTGAAATATCTGGAATGTGTTATAAAGGTTTGTCATTCCATTATTTCTTATTAACAACTATGCAATTTCTTGGGAATATTCTTTTTAAAATGCAAATCTGCAAGGCACGTTCTCATAAACTAAGTTTATATGAATAATTATTCAGTAAACTGTGTCATCAATAATTCAGACACTCCTATTGCCTGTATTGAAAAGAAATATTTATTATTTCACTTCGTGTAAGAGTAGAAGGCTGCTTCATGGCTTTCTACAGCTTGTCTTACAAAAAACGTACAAATTGGAAACTCATACCAACAAGCCACATAGGATAGCTCGACAAGCCAAATGTAGTAGCTTAATGGAATAAGTTTAAAATAGAAGGGAAATAATTAATGAATTTCAGACAAAAGAAGTAATTATCTGAAATAAGCTCTGCTTCTATTAAATAAACAGATAAAGTAAGTATTCATTTCGTGTAGAAATACGTATCAGATGAGCTTAAAGGAATTTACTTAACGAATTAAGTCAAACTCACTAATGTATCTTATTCACAGTTATTTATAATAAAGATAATATTTGTCACCTCACTGAGAAATGTAAATGATAATTGAAGAAATTTTATTTACTTGATTTTAAATGTGAGCTACACAAAACTACTTTTGATGATACGAGTATTCCAGTGATTCAGACTCCATATCTTAAAAAATGCAAAAGTTTTTTCTTAACACAAAATAGTGGTATCTCATTAAAATCCGTGTTTGTTTATGGAGTTCCTACTAAAATAATAGTTGTCCAGGAGAGTAACTTTCTCAATAATTAGGAATTATTTTACTTAAAACATTGATCATCAAAATATAAAAAGCATCAAATGTTCAATTTTTAGCCAAAATAAATAAAAGGAAATGCAGCTAGCAGCAATATGGCAGAATAAAAGCACTTAATTAGTTTATCTAAGAAACACATACATTTTGCCATTAATTAATTTATATAAATTAATTTGATACGTGATTGGTATAAAATACTGTTATTGACGAGGCATATTCTAAGAATCAAAAGTTTTAGTTCCAAATGTTGCACAATCGCAATTTTCTGCTATTTAGCCGCAATCTAGTTATGTTACAAGATGTCAAATCAAATAAATTTCATGAAGGAAGTCTTATTTATTCGAGATTGGGATAATATAGCATCATAGTTTAAAGTTGCTTTCCGTGGAACACAAAATCAAACATAAAAAGTGGTCTCAGTTAGGACTAGGGAAAGTCTGTTTTAGGACTAAGCTTGTTTTCTCCCCGCACTGGGTCTTAATTATCTTTGAGAATTAATTAATTTCAATATGATTCCAAGGTTAGAAGTGTGAAAACTTATTGATACCTATAGGTTTTTTATAATTTAAGGCATTTTTTAGGTATTCTTTATTTTCTTAGTGCTGCGTGACAGAAAGGATGAAAACTTAATTGTGACTCCTTTATTTGGCAGCAGCTTAAAACAATTAAGATTTCAAATTCTTCTTCCCCTATTGATCAGATGAAAACATTGCGAAATCCACTCGTAATTGCTCAAAATCTTTGGCAGTTTACTTATGGGACAATATCACGTATCTTAAATTATCTCAAACATATATTAGCATGCCTATATTTGGACGAAAGGAATTCTGATTAAGGAAGACCATCCGATATTGAAGGAGATTTTAGCATCCCAAAATAAGACAAATCCGCTAAATCACAAGTAATCCAGCATTATATCTAACAAATACCTAACTTGGCAGGTTTGAGGCTTCTCTATTTCATATATATTCATCGTTATCATACTCACTAAGACCTCTCAGAATTATTTGTCTATGAAGCAAATTTATGATATGGAAGTAAATTATAAATTTGTAACTGTAAATTATAAAATGAAAAAAATTAATTATTAATAAATATTTTAATGCAATAAAATATGCTTCATTCTTTATGATGGTACAAATTAATGAACATGAACTCTGTTAAATAGAATTAAAGTTTAGTTAAACAACTTTTAGTTGGTGATCTCAAGCAATTAGAGCAAATTGTTAAAAAATTTAATAGATGCATGTTTGGCCATTTATGCTCAAAGAAAAGTTTTTTTTTCTTGAATCTTACAAGATTACAAGAGATGAACTCTCCTGTTAAATACATAAAAGGAGATAAAAAAAAATATATGACCTGTGCCAATTTTGCAAATGTGTTATCAGGGTGATAGAAACACCTTACAATCCTTACCATACCGCTATTTCTATACGTCTTACCGTAGTTGCTAGAATAAAATATCCTTATTCATAAACTTTTTATCCTTTTCATTAAATTTGCATTCCTTTAAATTTTATTTCCAAAAAGCGATTTTTTTTCTTATTTCAAATGAAAATATAGTTTGAAACTTTTTCCTACTAATACCGCGTTTTGAATTCTCAGAGAAATAAAATAATTATTTTAGTGTTCATACAATTTTAAATATAGTCTTTAGCTCAAAAAAATATTCATAGCAAAAATTCTGTTTTTATTTTAAATTTTCCTAATTAAATGGCACCATTTTGGCCATATTACATTATAAATTACACATTATTTTCATAATACTCTGACGTTAGGATACTTTTTCACCTTTATGAAACTACAAGGGGCAAAGATGATAAACCTTACTTAATCAAGTGCGGCACTCAGTATTTGTGACCCAAAAGTGGTTGGGCTTTGTTGCTTAGAAGCAGGGAGACCCAACAGAAGACCCCAGACTTGACCAGCCTCCCCTGAACGAGTATTTTAGAGGGTCAAAATTGAATTAAAGATATTATGAATGAGAAGTCGGAAATTAAACTCAAATAAAAGAACAACTCAATTTCGGAATAAAATAATATGTGTGACAAATTACATTTTAAATTGTTTTTTTTTCTTTTTAAATTCACAATCTGTTTCTTTCCAGGAATCACAGAGACTTTATCCACCGGCGCCCTACATAGCACGCCAACTGCAGGAGGATGTGGAAGTCAGTGAGTACATAAAGTTACTTATCCACACCACTGAATCATTTAGGATAAGTAAATAACTTAAACAATATTTTAAATTGTATGCATGTACATTTATAAGGATGTTCTTTATCCAAACTCGTATATTTTTGAAATTTTATTCATAATGAGTCGAAACATCGAAAATAATAGTATTAAGAGAATTTGAAATTTCTACTCTTTACTGATTTACCTTGAGTTACTGTTGAAGTGTTTTTATTGAGATCTTAGTTGGAAAATGAATAATATTGGTTCACTGCAACGTGCATAGGCTAATTTTTAAGTAAAATGCTTAAGAATTTTATAAGATATGATTTCTAGCTGTGTTTACTTTTGGTTCTTATTTCGCACCACCTATATATACTATTCTTGTTTTTATATAATGTATTTTAATATCAGAAAAACGATTGTTGAATCTGTATGTATTACAGTGTTAGTTGCTCATGAGCTCTTTCATTATATGTTCATTAAGTGTTACACAATATGTTTTCCAACTCAGAAATGTTTTTAATTATACAGCCCAAACCATCGCACTATATGGAAACATATATTATAAAATAATTTTAAAAAATATATACTTACTGAACGTCTTGAGAATAACATGCGGCATGACCGCATAAATAGCGTCAATTCATTCTTACATTTAAAACAAACTTCTTATGCTATTCTAACAACTGCCACTCACCAGACAACTTGACGGCGGCTATTCTTATGGAAGACAAACAATATACTTTTCTTAATTGCAAAATATCGAATGATTTTGAAATTCTGTTTTTTATAAGCTGCAATTAAAAAGTGAAAAGAAAGAAGAGCTCTTTATTTCTCTTAAATTGAATATTCCTTCTGTGTGTCATTTTATGTATCAGATAACTCAGGGAAACAACTTTTAAATTTCATTTTAAAAATTGATCCTATAAATAAAATTATAAATTTTAATGGAAAGTATTCCCTAATTATAATAGTAAGAGCTATTATAAATAATAACTCTTGTCAACAATAGGTTCTTCTAAGATGTATAACATTTGTGAGAGGTAGTGAATGAATTTCACGGCTGTTGATTGCATAGCCAATTGTACAGCGAGATGTTAATTGTATTTTATAGTCAGTTATTTATCTTCCTTTTCAGATGGAATCCGGATTCCGAAAGGTACGACGTGCATGCTCGTCATTTACATGCTGCATCGCAACGAGGAGTGGTTTCCAGATCCCGAACTTTTCGATCCAGATCGTTTCCTGCCAGAGAACTGCATGCAGAGGCACCCGTTCGCCTACTGCCCCTTTTCGGCCGGCCCCCGCAGCTGCATAGGTGAGGCCCAGCATTTCACGGACCTCATAAGCTGATAGGCTATTTAATTTCTTAAGATAATGTTCAAATGATGAGTGTCTTCATGTATAATAATCTGATATGTTTCAAGGAAGGAAACACAGAAAACTCATGAACACACCCGCCCGACCAATGCACATCAGCATTCATTTACCGTTGTTTAATAGTGACCGGACTTTTCGCTCTGACTCTCTTACAATGAGGCTAGGAATCATTTTTTATATAAATGAATCCATAATCGTGATTAGGAATAAAATATTATTTAATATTCCTCCATACTTTTTCATATTTTATCATCTACTTAGTACACACTCGAGATGTTGCTTCGATTTATTTATTTATTTATTATTTAAATTTCACATTTTCTGATTTTCTTCATCATGTAAGCAATTTTAGCATTTAGTTTCCAGACTGAGACTTTTCATAAATAATTTGTATTTCAAATTTCTCGCAATTGTGAATTCCTTTAAGTTATGAAATATTGCTTTTTTTATTTTAATATAATGTTTCTATTATTTGCATTACCGTCCGTAAATGCACCCCTCTTTTAAAAAAATCGTCTTATTAAAATCAAGTTCTTTTTGGCAATTGCAATATAATGTTGCAAATATTTTGAAGAAAATCATTCTGTAAATTCCCATATTTTTGTGAAACAGATTATGTATAAAATTCACATTATTTATTCGGTTGTGCAATGATTGGATTGAATTCTTTGCTGTTCAATACGAATCCAATTTCTCATAAATATCATTTCAGGAATACATTTTTTGCATAAACAAACGCAAAGAAGAAAAAAAGTGGTAAAAAATATTTGATTTCTATATTTTTCATTTCAGTGTGTTATTCTTTAGCTACTTCAATTACTTTTAAATTTTTTAAACTGTTAAATTAAAACGTTTTTTGTTTTAATTTTTTGTCCTAAAGTAATAAAAAATCTATAATTAATATATCAGATAATGAACACATTTAATTTAAATTTTAAAAATGTAGTAGCAACTTCTACTTTGTGATCGTCTTTTTTTCATATAGAACGATTGTAAAAATAGCTGAAAAACTTTATTTTTTTTACTTGAGTCTTTTCAAATTGTATTTTTGCTTAAAAGAATGTAAACTTAAACTCCTTATAATTCAATTTAATTATTTTTATTAGAAAAAGCTCTTTTACTCATAAGCCTTTGACATTTATGTTGGCAAACGGTAAGTTGAAGAACATATTTTTTAAGTAATAGAAATAAAAGCACTTCAAACATTTATGATTTTTTTAAAATTATAAAGTAATTCTGTTCTTGTACAGTATTACTTTTATACTTCCAAATACCAATATTTCCACCTTTCAGCACTTCACAAGGGGCAGGAATAGTGGCACCTTATTGCCACCGGTAGGTGCGCCGACATAATTTAGAAGCAATCACCAAGCAGAATAAGCGAATGCTTGCCATGCCACCCTTGTTTTATGTGGAGGCCATTGCCATGTTTGACATGACCCATCAACGAACGCAACGGATGGCTCTGGATTCTAACTCACTCACTTTCGATAGCCAAAACCCTAACCGCGCGACATGGCTATCTCGGCTTTTAAATAATTCTTAATGTGATGATTTCGGTTTCATTATAGAAAGACTCATAAAAATTATTGCCGAGCATAAAAAGAAAGAATTCATTTTTAGAAGTATTCTAATTTATAGAGGTTATAAAATGAATTTCTTTATGTCTGAGTCAGAGGCAATAATTTATAATAAAGTTATGACTGTAGTGATTTTTCCTAACATAGGAATAAACATGCACAGAAATTTATTAATGGAAAAGATAAATGTAATATTAATAAATTCTATTTAAAACAAATAACTTTAAAGTATTAATTATATGATATTTTATAATTCTGTAAATATAATTTGTTTGGAAATAATGATATGTGAAATTAAAAAAGATATATTGCTTAATTATTAACAAAAAATTTGCAGGAATGTATGGATGCACTCTTGGATTGAGGATGGAAAACATTTTTTCCGTAAATTCTTCTTCGATTGTTCGAAATTCAACAAGAAGCCTATGTCCCTCTATTAATATGAACAATTTCCCATTGTTTATGTCTTGTGAAGAATAAGTTTGGTGATTGTGCCATGAAATTACACAATTTTTCAGCAAAAGTAGCCAATAAATTTAGCAGTTTTATTCATTAACATATTGTGGATAGAATCAAAGTGCATCGCTTATTTCGCCATCTGCCCGAAGTACAGGAATCCGTTCTTTTATTGAATCTGTAGTGTCTAACGAAACAACGTAGCATGCATGACTTTAAGAAAGTATGCTTAAGGAGTATTGTTGCATTTTAGAAGCATTGTTTTATTTTACAATCTTGGAGTAAATATTTAGGAATTTTAAAATTTTCCACTTTAAATTTCCAAGCGCAGCGATTTTATTTATTTATTTTTTTTTTCATAAGTTAGACTTGTCTAACGCTTTATCAAAAAGTAAAGCAAAATGCGTTGTTCAATCTAAGCTTAAGATTAACCTTGACAATCGGCTGCTAATTGGGGTTGATCACGAGGAATAAAACATTCTAAAATCATTGTCTGTATTACGTAAAAAATAAAGGGACTTTCGAAAATATCTAAAATTTGGTTTTTATTTCAGAATTAACAAATTCAAAAATTACTTATTTTCTTTCACTTATAAAATACACCTAAGTCAAGAAAAAATAATAAATTAATTCCTTCATGAACATCTGCAATATTCAAAAGGTACAAAAAACCAGGAAATTTTTTTACTATGTTTAAATGCTGCTGCCCTCTATTGGCAATAAAATCTAATTTCTGAATAATTCTTTTTATTCAGTAATATTTCGATAATATGCCGAAATGCATACATTACTATTAAACATTTATGTTCTTCCTTTATATTTAAAATTATATATATATAT
>JAPDSC010048203.1:56748-67528 GCA_026290005.1 Latrodectus geometricus
TTTTGATCATTTGCTACTAAATGCAGGAAACATCTCTCCTTCCAATTTAAAACAATTTACTCATGCTATTTTTTATTTGACCATTTTATGTAAGTAAAGCTCTAAAAAATAATTTAGAATAACAATAAAATTTTGTCAAAAAAATGTCGATTTGATGAATTTCAAGACATGATTATATAATTTAGGGGAATTTCATTGAAAGAATTGAAAAATAAATTATATTATAAATGCGGGGTTTGAATTTACAAGTCCAAAAATCTTAGTAAAATAGTTTTAAGATCTCAGATGAAACGTGAGGGATTATTAAAAATGTTTGAAAAGATAATAAAAATCGATTTTCCGCTTCATTAGTTTCATAATATTTTCATGTTTGAAAAACAATGCCTCTTTACTGAAATCATTTAAAAATTGAAGAGTTTAAATTTATCTATAAAAAACGTTTGATAAAATAATCCACATTTCAATAATTATTTAGAAAAGTTCAGAAATATTTAAGACACATTAAAAAAAAAGAAAAAAAAAACCTTCAGAAAAATAATGACGAAACAAAATTCAAAGATTTTCTTTCTGAGAAATTTCACAGCATTTTTAGGATTATAAATTACTTATTTAACAATATTTATTAAAAAAAATTGCTATATTTTTGTAATTAGTAATTTATTGTATAAATAATAACTTATTGTGTCATTAAATAAGCATTAATCATACAATAGTAATACTGTTATTGTTTTGAGCCTCAGTTATAAATACATATATACTGCTAGCCTATATATACAGGCTGGCAGTATGAGGTGCGCTTCTCCACTTTTCCAACTGAGCCCTAATTTGGTAAGGGGAGTCTGACTTCCTCAGTACACACGTGCATTTGTAGGGTGGGCAACCATTCACAACCCATTTATAAAAGAAAAGCACAAAAACAAGAGAGAAAATACTTCTATGCCCGATCCGGGATTCAAAACCAAGACATCCTTATCTGCAGTCAAGCACGCTGAGCATTAGACAGGTTAGGTGGCAATACTTATTTATGGAAATAACTATATAAAAAAGATTATAAAGAGTTTAAATTTATTTATATGAAAATCTACAAAATTTAAAATTAATATAATTTATATAATTTTTGCAAGATATGTGAAAATGATACTATAGAAATGTTTGAAGCTCTTAAGAAGAAACAAAGTACTTATAAAAATTAGAAAGGCAAAAATTATGCGAGAAATATTAAAGTTAAAAATTAAAATTTTTTTATGTTTAATAAATAAAATTATATTTATTCTATAAATGCTTATAAAAGAAAAATATTTCATTGATACATAATTATAAATAATATTTATTCATAGAATTTTAATTCATTTTTTAAAAAAAGCAAAATAATTTCTTAATTGCCAGTATGTACATTTATTATTGTGATAATTATTCTAAATTAATATTCGAAGGATGATCTAAAATTTTTTTCTGAATTTTTTTTCTGTAAAATACTTGATTTCATTCAATTTAATAAAAATATGTTTATTCAAATATTAAGCAAAACCTTATATGTTCTGTACCGATATTTTTTCCACAAAAATTTAGAGTATTTTTCAAAAGTTTGCCATAAAGATGAATTTATCATTCTTTTTTCCGAATAAACTGAGGAGCTATAAAATTTTATTTCATATTAAAATAAAATAAATATTTCCGGGAAGGTTTTACGACTGTTTCTGTTTTGGATATAAAGTAGAAAAAGATGCTTAAAGCTTTTCATTCTCATAAGCCGTACATAATATTTCAGATTTAAAATCCAAATAAATACTCTTCAATGATAAATAACCAATTCATAGAACATAAAGAAAAGAAATTATCATTAAAAAACACTTAGTATAAATGCATAATATTATCTATACAAAAAAGTGCGTTTGTAATAATAGTAATATTTATAATAATAATGATCACAAGAGCGAATAATTTAACTGATGAAACATTTCAATAAGTAATTGGAAATAGATTTAACACATTCAATCTTTAGTTATATGTAACTTAAATGACTTTATGATGAGTATGTCTGTGTATATATTTCAGGTTAACTAGTTAAAAGAAGCTCAAACTTTTGAGAATTTATAATGAATATGTATGCGTACATGTGTTGAAGATTGATTAGCAATAAGCAGTTTAAATTTATGAGGAGTTTGAGTATATTTTTAAGATTAATTAGTTAAAAGCAGCTCAAATTCACAAGAATTTATGATAAGTATATCATATATTTTCCAGATGAATATTGGTTTACTCCTTAGTGTAGATATTTATGAATATATAATTTCTTGAAAGAGACATTAATTTTGTACAATTTCAAAATAAAACTAATAAAAAGTATTGCGCAGCAAAATTTTGATTTATCGATTAAGTTTGAATGTATCCCCGAGTAACAAAATTGAATTTTTAAAAATTTTTGCTTTTAATGAATGTTTTTTTTTTATGAAAAACTGTTTACTTTAGTACCTATTAGGTAAAATACACTGTTTTTTAATCAAAAATATTATTATATAAATGAATTTTAAAATTTAGTAATTATTTTTCTATTTTCAAAACGTAATGAATTATTTTAAAATATTTAGGGATTTTTAGTAGGAGTATTTGAAAAATTTTGTAAAAACTTCTATGTTATTCAAAATAAAAGCTGATATTTTTATAACTCATTTAGAAAACTCAGTTGCAACCCAATGAGCAGCGGAATGCTTGGCAACGAGTTCATGGCTTCGAGTGCCAACTTGGCCAAGTAATGTGATTCAAACTGTAGGTGTTAGTGTAATTAGCTATCGTGAGCAGAAAATGACAGTTGGAAAATGATACAATCAATAGACCAAATCAACCAACTCATTTTCTATAGCTTCTAATTTATTCTAAAACGGATATTGGTCAAACAGCTTGAATTAAAAACATCTAATTTTGTAATAAAAATGTGAATGAGTATATGAATTTATGATCTCTTAAAATAAAAACAGTAAATAAATTTGCTTAATTAATGAATTATCAAGTTTATTCAGTAACTTGTTTGTTTAGTTGGGTTTATTGGCACAAGGTCCAAAGAGGACATGCTGCGCCAAGACAAAAATTTTATTTTTTATTTATTTATTAATTTATTTATTTTTCTTATTTTGTTATTATTTATTTAAAAAAACCCAAACAACGTTAAAATGTATTAAAAAACAAAAATCTAGGTATATAATATGATTAAAATAACAAAGTGTATAAAATATTTTAAAATGTAAAAAAAATTAAATGTAATGTAAGAAACCTATTGCTTTTAAAAAGGCAAATAGGTTTCTGTGGGGTGGATCCCCTAGTAAATCAGACATAGTTAAAATATCACTTTTAAAAAACTGTAAACGATGATGGTTAAAATAGTGACATGAAATTAAAATATGAGAAACAGTATATGGTTCATCACACGTATCACACCATGGATTTAATTCACTTAAAAACAAATGTCTATGTGTGAAACGTGTGTGTCCGATACGAAGGCGAGTCAATCGAACATCGGCACTTCGTAACGGTAAAACTAATGATGGAATGAGGTATGGGAAAATGGCACATAATTTATTGGAGACCTGCATACTCCATGACTCCTGCCAGAGAGATTTAACAAATGTTTTAACAACCCTTCTCAAATCGAAAAGAGGGATAGATGAATGGAGTAAGGACGATGCAGCTTTAGCGGCTGCATCTGCCTTTTCATTTCCCTCTAGACCTACATGTCCTGGGATCCAACAGAAAATGATGTCATAACCCTTGCCAGCAAGGGAATCCAATGCTCCAAAAATCTTGGACACATCAGGATGACAATAATTTGAATTTCTCAACGCTTCTAATACACTCAAACTGTCAGTATATAGACAAAGTTTATGACAATTTTCTGTATTCACGAGCTGAAGCGCTTGGTATATTGCCATAGCTTCAGTAGTAAATATGGAGCAGGACGTGTGAAGGTTGTAGCCGTAACTCATATTATTAAAGAAAATGCCACAACCGACATGTCCTGCAATTTTTGATCCATCCGTGAATACAGGCGTATAAGAAGAATACTGACAGCGGTGTGAATAGAAAAGCTGTTGAAAAATCATAGAGGTTGTGTCCGATTTTCGAAACTGAGCAAATGGAATAATAATGTTAATCTGTGGATCTTACCAGGGTGGATGTAATTGTAAGTCCGTTTTAATAAAACGGACATCATATAGGTCTGTCAAATTGAGTTGATATTTAGTTCGAGTGAGAAATGGTTGGATGCTGTAAGGTCTAGCATCATATAGTCTCTCTAATGCAGGAGAAATGGCCAAGGAACATAAAGGATGTTGTCGATCAGACATGACCTTTGCGTAGTAATTGAGAAACAGCTGCATCCGTCTCAGGTCTAAAGGCAATTGTTGGCAAATCGCATAGAGACTCTGGACGGGTGATGCTGGACGGAACATATCCTCAAAGCAGATTGATGCACAGTATCCAATCTGCGTAAAACAGAAGACCTAGCAGATCCATACACAACACATCCGTAGTCAATGCGAGATAAAATAAGTGCTTGATAGACCCGAAGTAGCGACGTGTGATCTGCACCCCAAGATGTATTAGATAGCACCTTGAGGATATTAAGCGATCGCTCGCACTTCTTCCGCAAATGTAAAACATGCGGAAGAAAGGTCAACTTTCGGTCAAATATCACACCAACAAATTTAATCTCGTTGACTACAGGTATTTGTGTGTTGTTCAGTTTGATAACTGGATCATTGTGAATGCTGGTCTTCCTGCAGAAATGGATACAGCAGCTCTTGCTAGGAGATAGTGTAAAGCCATTCTCTGCACACCACGCAGCTATTTTATTTACAGATGTTTGTAATTGTCTCTCAATTAATCGCATATTTGAACCTTGGCAAGAAATCTGCAGGTCATCCACATACATCGTGCCATAAACTGGAGGTGAAAGAAGATGAAGAATGTGACTAATGTAAAGGTTAAAAATTGTGACACTTAAAATAGAGGCTTGGGGTACACCCTCAGCTTGAATAAAAGTATTGGATGTAAATGTTCCAATACGAATTTTAAAAGTACGGGAGCGTAGAAAGTTTTGTAGGAATATCGGGAGATTGCCACTATAGCCAAAATCATATAATGAACGGAGAATACCATATCACCACGTACGGTCGTATGCCTTCTCGATGTCGAAGAAGATGGAAACCAGATGGTTTCTCCGCACAAAAGCGTTGCGGATTTGGGTTTCCAAGTGTGTAATGTTATCAAGAGTGGATCTTCCTTTACGGAATCCACTCTGATTTACATGTATACATTTATTTTCTTCTAAGACATGTACGAGACGGGCGTTGACCATACGTTCGAGAGTCTTACAAAGGCAACTCGTCAGAGCTATTGGTCGATAATTTGATGGTTCTGAAGGATCCTTACCAGGTTTAAGGACCGGAACTGTTGCTTTATTCCAAATTGATGGAAATGCATTTTCAGTCCAGATACTATTGAACAAATGCAATAAGTTCAATAGGGTGTCTGGACTTAAATGTTGAAGCATAAGATAGCTAATTCCATCAGGTCCTGGACTGGTATGATTGGCCTGCTGTAATGCCCTTTTCAATTCCAACATCCGAAATTCGCAGTTATAAGGCAAAGCTTGTCTATAGTTGAAACGAATTGGCATTTGCTCAGCTCGACTTTTAGTCCTTAAAAACGAAGGACTATAATTGTCGGAGCTTGAGACATTAGCAAATGTTTCACCAAAGACGTTAGCAATGTCTGCAGGAGAAGAGTATATAGCAGCTCCGGTTTTTAAAATAGGAATTGCAAATTCTCTATAAATACCATTGGCTGCTTTTATTTTTCTCCATAACTGCTTACTGGATGTCGAAGATGTGATTAAGGAGACATAGCGAGACCAGGATTCCTTCTGACTTCGACGACGAGCTCTGCGAGCCAAAGCTTTTGCTCTCTTAAAGGCAATAAGATTCTCCGTCGTTGGGTATCTCCGAAATAACCCCCATAACTTCCTCTGATTTTTATATGTTTGTTCACATTCCTTGTTCCACCAAGGTTTGCAGCGCCATTTTTGTTTAGAAGAACTCTTAGGTATTGCAGTATCAGCTGCACATGTAATTGTTTCAGTGACTTTATGTACGGCATTATCAATATCCTCGATCGTAACCATTCTATCATTTACAACTGCCAATTGTGTAAATAACGTCCAATCTGCCAGACTGTACACGTACGTAGGTAGACGTTGTCCTACACTAGTACCTCCAGTCTGGGAGATGACGAGTGGGAAATGATCGCTATTATACAGATCATTCCCTACTGTAAAATTCAACAATGGCAGAAGTGAAGGTGTACAAATGGCGATATCGAGAGAATGAAATGTTCTTGTGGGTAGGTGAAAATAAGTCTTCTCGTCGGTATTGATCAGACAGAGACAATTATAAGAAATAAATTGCTCTATCTGACGACCGCGAGAATTAGTATCATCACTTCCTCACAGAGAATTATGTCCGTTAAAGTCACCTACTAATAGAAACGGTGTAGGCATCTGATCCACTAATGCATCGAGTTCTTCTTGGCGGATGACATCATGTGGTGGCAAATACAGACTACAGACTGTAATTAAGCAGGTTGTATGTATTCTTACAGCTACAGCCTGTAGAGTTGTATTGATTGGATGGACAGTGCTGGGGAAATTATTGGATGTTAATATACAAACACCGCCAGACACTGCACCATCGTCACCACAGCCCTTCCTAAAGCAATTAAATCCACGCATATTAACATTATTGTTGGACTTCAGGAGAGTTTCCTGAAGTGCCAAACATGCGGGATTATGTATTGATAATAGAGACTTGATGTCATCATGATGTGAACGCAAACCATGGCAGTTCCAAGAAACAAAGGAAGTTATTTTTTAAGTTGTAAAGCTCCTTTCCCGGAGCTGGAAGGCGGGTCATCTATCAGCTCCTCGAACGATATATCGTCGTCCGAGGGGTATAAGGACACCGCCTCAGTCTCCAAGCATGAGAAAGCATTACGGGTGGAAATTAATCGTTTTTTTGGTTCTTTTGAAATTTTTAATTTCAGAGCTTTCTCAGCTTTTGATTTTGCGAAAGGAGCTTTCTTAGAAAATGTCGGAGTTTTTTTAAATTTCGGCTTTTCTGATATTTTGGGTAATTTAACTTGGGAAATAGGAAAGTATTCAGTTTGTGTGCTGCTCGATTTGGTGACTCTTCTGGCAGCTGTGGCATAACTAACTCCATGTTGAGGAGTACGGAAAGTGATTAATCGTCTCGCCTTAGGGTAAGAGCATTTCTGTTGAACCTTAACTGTGGTGATCTTTCTCCAGCAGGTACTGAGGACAAATTCGAGAATAGGAGGGATGGTCAGCGTGACAGTTGACACATACCTCCTTCGCATTGCAGTTTGAGCTATCATGACCAACCACCGCGCAGCGAGCGCAGGTGATTTTGCCTCTGCAAGCGTTTCTCGAATGTCCAAAGCGCTGGCATTGGAAACAACGCAAGGGATTTGGGATGTGTGGCCTGACGGGTAAATTCATATACGCAGCTTTTACGTACTGCGGAAGGTCTGGCGTCGCAAAAGTCAGAATCAGGTGCTTGGTATCAATTATGTTACCATCCCGTCTGACTGTGATGCGTTTCACGCCACAGACCTTCTGATCTTGTAAGTTTTCAAGAATTTCTTCCGTCGGCGGATATAATAAATCCCTTGCTGAGATTACACCACATGAAAAGTTAAGGTTGCCGTGAGGTGAGATAGTCACTTCGTAGTTAGCCAACGATTTAATACTTGCCAGAATGGCTGCTTGAGAGTCTGATGCAGCCTCTACAAGCAAGTCACCTGAGCGCATCTTTTGAACTTTCTTGACTTCCCCAACCATTCCCGATATTCCTTTTGCTATTAGGAAGGGACTCACCGTAGTAAAGTTTCCCTCTTTTCATTTTATTATAAAAAATTTCGGCTTTAAGTTTTCAAATTGCTGCTCCCGTGGGAGAAAAGTGAAATTTTTGTTCTCCATATGAAAAAAATTTAAAAATTCAGGACCTGACCGCACCACCCTCCACCGAGTCCAACAAGGGGATGCAGACCAGCTGCACCAGTGCTAGCCAGATCCTATACGCTCTCAGTACATCCCTGTGATGGCCTCCACCCTTAACGAGTCATCCAGCAGATGTACCGAAGAAGAAGCCGATTGATGTGCTGAGGACCACAACACACCTCCCGTTTACCTGAAGCAAAGGCCAAAGTAATGTGTTGGTTTCTGGGGGCCTCAATTACCAGGACCCTCCTTTCCAGGGACACGGGTCTCCACGCACGGCAAACACGTGGGTGATTTAGTCCCCAAGAGTAGCTAATAGCAACAGAGCGGCGACAGCTGCTCAAGGGGAGCCCTCAACCTCATGATAGGCAACCACATTGAGGGGGAAAAGGAAGAAACAGCAGAAGGGGAGAGAAGAGAAGAAAAGAAAGAAGAGGATAGATCACTGGGGTACCACGGGATTGTGACACCCGTGTTTACTTTAAGAAAGTAAACCCCCTGAGGGGTTATTCAATAACTGTCAGTAATAATAAAAATATCAAAACCTTATTTAAGAAGAATTTTAATTTATATGTTTAATTTCCAATCTTTCTTAACACCAAGCTGTTTAGCATTTTATTCAGTTCAACAAGTTCGATTCAGCAGTCCGTGGTTTCAATACCAAGTGCCGGATAGGATGTTTGCAGTGGCTCTGAACCTACTTTAAACTATAAGTCCCGGTCTAATTATTCTTATAGTTCCGAAAATGTCCTATAGAATGAAAAAGTAGTCAACCGAAAAACATGTCAATTTTACATATTTTACCTCCTTCATTGACACAAATGTATTTAATTTTTCTACGAAATCAAAATTCAATTTTGAAGGATAAATGATACATATTAGAATTATAATAATGCATCACATTGAAAACAATTGTTTAACAAATTGAATTCTGGGATATTCCAGCATTTTATTTAAAATAGTTTTCTTCCAGCATTTCCTTAAAAATCGTTAATTTTGGTGCCACATAGAGGATAGCCCATATAATTAAAATCTGTTGAAAAGATTTTTTAACATTTAATTTTTTATTTTCAAATCTTGTATTTTTAGGCAGATAAAGAAAAGTATTTTACTGTACTATTTTTTAAAATTGTCTCGTACCTTCGGAACGAAATGGCAACAACGTCGATATCACAAGCGAAACTCACTTCATCGGCGATTTTTTCATAATTTTGTTCTTCACAAAATTTCCAAACTATTAACACGATACCTCGAATAAAAATGAAGACATTTGCATGAAACAGTTGACCTGCATGTCTTAAGTGATATTATTTATGAAACCAAGCAAAAGTTTGAAAATATATGAAATTAATTTTTCATTTACAGCTATTTTTAAAGAAAATATTCAATAAAATTTTGTAAAATATTGTTATACATCTCTAACTATAATTTTTTATTGTTTAACTTTTTTCTTAGATATTTTTCATTGTAGGGAACATAGTCACGTAAAGATTGATTAAAAATTCTTGTAAAATGTTAAAGTTTCACTTAAATTTGCCTAAAAGCTACTCATTTTACCAAAAGTATGCTATCTGTGATTAAAATTTTATCTAATTTTATGTTTTCAAGTCATAATTTATAAAAAGAAAAGGTTAAAGAAAATTAAAATGTATTAAGAAAAAATTGGCTGGAATGTAGGCGAATACCTTAATTTCAAAGTTTGATTACATTTGACGTTTTTTTTTATTTTGCATCTCTTTATTCAAGTTATATTTTCTCACAATACTGCACCATTTATTCTAATTGCAATGAGAATTTAGGAAAACGTTTAGTGTTACTGATGTATTGTATTGTTTACAGTTGGGCGCAGCTTGTCCTTTTTGGACCTTGCGCCACAAAACCCAACCAACCTGTTTACAGTTGCTTTTTTCGCACAGAGTTAAGATTTGAACCTAAAAAAAAAAAAAAACTGCCGTAATTTTGAGCACATTAAGAATCATCCTTCTATTAAAATGTAATGGTTTACTATTTTGTAAAACTTCTCGTAGCACAACTTATTTCGTAATATAAAGCTCTAATACGAAGTAAGTATAGAGTACTAAAATATTTTCAGGTGGAACAAGGAAATTTCAGTTAATTAATACAAAATTTATCATTATTTGAGAAAAATTACTGATATACTTCCCTCGTGAATTTCTCGACACTCTTTCTTAAAATATCTCACTATCAATACTTAAATTCAAAAGTTATAGAAATGTTCAAAAGTTAAAATTATGACTTTAAAGTTCAGATAAGTTATTAAGATATGAGCACAGTCGACACATAAGAAAACATATTTAAGCATCACTACTACAGCTTCATTGGACCTTTTAATAGGAATAATCTTTCTCGGATGAGTCTATATCGAAGCCGCTGCTCTCAAGACGTTTTAGAATGCTGTGACCTCAAATAATTTGATGAATTTTGTGAATGTTTTCAGTCACTTGAATTTCTGTTCTTAACTGAATCATTAAGGTTTCATAAAATATTTATAAGTAGGAAATATATTATTACTTTGAAATGTATACGTGCAACAAAAGAAAAAATGAGGTAAATGTTCCATGATATAACTTTCGAATCCTATACGTAAAGGATTTCACGCTATGGTTTTAATTCTTGTAAAAACTGAGATTTATTTGGAGAAAATGTTTTTGTGTTTCATACCCAGCAGCGTTTCAACGAAAGAGGCTGTTA
>JAPDSC010048203.1:67628-103644 GCA_026290005.1 Latrodectus geometricus
AAAAAAAAAAAAAAAAAAAAAACTTTTTTGCATAAAATAAACTAATGGTAAGATCAAATAAACCTAGAAAATAAATTCTGCGTAGTTAATGCTGTGTACTCTTTAGGGAAATTACTTTTAATATGCAGAGAGATTAAAATATTGGATATCTCGATTGTTAAAGGTAGAATCACAAAAACGCTTTAGACTGGAATGTTTTTTTTTTCTTTTTTGCAAATTAATTACTGAGCAAAATATTGGATAAAATAATTAAACGTTGAAATGTCACATAATGGTGGAAGAAGCTCCTCCTCTCTTCTCGTTATAATTATTTTTTTTGACTAATGGTATTTCATTGATAAAGAGTCACTAGTGAAAATCAATTTCCATCATTGGCAATCGATAACTTTAAATTTTCCTTAATTATTATATTGATAATAATTTTAATAAAAAAAGTTCTCAAAAATCGATAAAGAATTTCACTGGGTTCAATTTTTGTCACCTAGGAATGCTGTTAATCCACGTTAAATATAACCACAAATTACTTAAAAATTTGATACCTTTTTGAGTCTGTTTATATGTCATATTTTACTCCTCAATTAGTTAGACGAGACCCTAAAATTTAAAATGGATTGCAAATATCAAGACCTGAGGTGGATTTTGAACCTATGGATTGTTGCGCAAGCCCTTCAGCTGCTCCTCTGCTTTTCATTTGATTTCACTCATGATGATCCAAAATCCATATCATGAAATTTGAAATGACACATTTTCACTTGGTATTATGTAAAAAAATCTCGTTAAATCAGAAGTTGTTTTTCATGACTTTAGAACATAAAGTTTTTTTTTTTTTCAAAGCTTTGTTCATTCATTCTATATGGAATTATTAAAATTGTATAAATATTGTCAAAATGTAAAATAAACCTTAGTAAACAAATGGACAAAATTTCATTCCATTTGCTTTGACACAAAACTTCTCTAAAGAACAATTGTTTCAAAATACTTGTACCGTCGAATGGCTCAACATTACCGCGCAAATGAGAAGTTTAGGAAAAGTAAGTATTGGAGTTACATCACACACATGACTATAATTCAAAATAATATCATGGATCTATTTTAAAACAGGTTTTGGTAGGTAGAAACTTTAAATTGGATGTAATTCTATGTTAATACAGTATGATATATTTTTTTTTTTACTTTAGATTTTTGAAATCAAGTGTTTGACATAACATAATTAAAGCAATGCTCTCTGGGTTTGATCTCATTTTAATAAGATTGGAATCAAATATCTATGCTAATATCTCATACTATGCTCTATAGTAAGGGTGGCCAAGACGTCGACCGCGGTTGTCAGGTAGATCACTAAGACATTTTAGATAGTCCACGCGACCATCCCGATAATGACCTTGGATGTTAACAATTTAATTTATGACTTATGACATAGAATCAATGAATTATTTAAAATAAAAATTTACTACAGTCTACGCTTTAACAAGCATAAATCTTTACGATGTAAAGATTTATGATTAAAAGTTTACAATTTAAAGCCTAAAACGGGCATGATGAGAGCGATTAAAACATTAAAAAAAAAACTATAGAAAGGTATGCATCTCAATTAAGAAAACATGAATTGAGAAACTTCAAAAACATAGAGGAAGAGTGCATCCATAATCCAAACCGAGACTTCGAAGATTTCACCGAACACTTAGATGTTTTGTTTGAAGAATTTGAATGAAGATTCACTGACTTAATTAGGTTGAAAAAAATACTCAATTTTATATTTCCATTTAATTAAAATGTCAACATTGATGGAATATCTAAAAAAATAGGACATTTAATAGATATCACAACAGTCACGGTCGAGGAAGAAATTATTAAATTAAGATGCGATATATTTCTTAAATCCAGAGCATATTTAGCGATACTGATTTTTGGAAATTAATTTCTGAGGAAACATTTCCAAATATTTACAATTTGATTTTGTATTTGTACTTTGGATCGAGGTATCTTTGCTAATCTGCTTTTTCAACTATGAACAAAAAACAAACATTGGTCGCATTTAACAGATGAACATTTAAGTTCGTGTTTATGCATTGCAATAAACTCTTACCAACCACAATATGATAAACTTGTCTCAGATATACACACAGTACCAAATTTCAACTAAACGAATTGAATAGAAAGGTCAGTTTTTGATATATGTATACTTTGATTATTTTCGTCAGTAAATGTTTATTTTGTAAATATTAATATTAAGTTTTTTTTTTTTTAGAAAAATTACAAAATTTACCATTTTTTTTGTTACCGAAAATAAATATATAGGTTAATTTAGCTCTGCCAATGGTAGAAAGACTTCGACTTTTTAAATGTGGAGTAGACCCCTGCTCTATAGTAAATGATCTCCCATTAGCATTCTCTGTCGAGGTGGCTGCTTGAAGTTTTCCGGGTTTCCTGACTTCTCACTATCCATAAAATGTCCTCTGTTTATTCAACTGCACGGCATTGGTTCATTTGGTTGAGTCAATGTAAATGTAAAATATTGCGGTGTAAGGTGATTAGAGTGCATGAGACGAATAAATGTAAAGAAACTGCAAATAACTAGGATATACATTTTACAAATAGCAGCTACTCAGCTATTAAACTTATTATAAAAATGTAATATGTAATATTAGGTTGGGAAAAATGTAATCCCTTATTTTTTCGGTAGACGTCTGTAGTGATCGATATCTCGTGAGATATCTATCAAACAATTTCAGATTTATGCTCTTTGGAAAGGTGATATTTGACACTAAAATATCCTCTTGTGGTTTTTTGTTTGATTAATTCAGTTACGAGTACAAGGTTTTAAAAATGGAAGACAACAAACAGAAAATTCGATACATTTTCGTTTTTCTCTTGTAACGGCGAAAAAGATAGCCGGGTGGCTAAAATTGTGAAAAGTGTTTATTGTCCAATATAAGACTGTAACAACCAGTTACTTACAATTTTTGTTTCGTCGATTCCGTTCGGGTATTTTTGATGATAAAAATGCACCTCGCATGTGAATACAGCATCGTCAAAAATGTCTATAAAATATAAAAAATGATCGAAGTTAACCACATGTCAGCAGTCGTAACGCGCAAAACCTAAAAATCTACATGAAAGCTGTTTTAAACCTTTTTACAAAGTGAAACCAAAAGAAGTTACATAAAGTTCACATAAAAATAATGGATTTCTTTTTCCCCAACCTAATATTAAAATTTCCTTTACTAAGCTGTGAAAGTATTTAACCTGTCTTTAAAATAAAATATAATTTTAAAAGAAGTCCAAGTAGTAATTCCCTGAATATTGCTACCTTAAAAAATCGAAAGAATATGAATAAGGGAATTCGTTCGTGTATTTCAGCCTTTCGGTAAAAAGAGAATTTTTGTAAAACACCTGGCTAAAATTTGTAAATAAATCTCATTTTTTTAATGCAGTTTTGAATAAATATTTCTAAATATCCAATACGGATCTTCCCCATACAGATAGTTTTCCATATATTTTTTAAATCATCTAATTTCAATTCATAAAGAATAATATTTGTTTATATACCTGACACACGCCTATCAATATATTCATGGAAGAATTATTCAAAGAGATCCATTTTTACTTGAAAAAAGTATATATCTTGTATATACTTTCGTATATATTCGTCTAAAAGTATATATCTTGTATACATACACACACACACATGTATGTGTGTGTAAAGATATGTACTGTATTACGCTGGGGAAAGAGAAATATAAATTATTTCTTCGTTAAATGAATGAAGTGATCGATGTCTTGTAAAGTAATGATTAAACAATTGACTATTTATGCTCGTTGAAAAGGTGACATGCAGCACTAAAATGATTCATTTGCTGCAAATATATATATTAAACAAGTTTTGCCCATTAATCTATGACGTAATCAACATTGCTGTTAACAATATTTTGCATTCTATTACGCAAATGTTTGAATCTCAAAAGCGCCTTTTTCGGTTATAAATATGGAATAGTTGTGCTTTTTATTCTTCACTGAAAGAGAAATACTGCCTCACTTTGGATTATCATAAAGCTATTATATTTCATCTCTTGTAATCAAACAATAAAATAACACTTTTGCACTGTGCGTTGAAGCAGAAAATTCTACGAGATGAATTGATTAGATATGGACCCAAGCGATGATATCTTTTTTGGTTTCTAACAAGAATGTATTGGAAACACAAATGTTTACAATCTGCTGTAAATGTTTTTGGTTGATCGACTTAAGTTGATTATAGTTGTTGGCCTGAATTCTGTTCGAGTTATAAATATCAAATTCTTGTTTGGATCTCATTTAGGAATCTAATTATCAATATTCTTTCGATCGACTTAGAGCCGTTGAACCAAATTTTATTCCATTTGCCAACAATGATTTCTTGTTTCGATCCCGAATATGAACCAAATAAAATATTTCATCAATCTGCTGTAAAGGTTATTAGTTGGTAAATCAAAGTTAGTAAGATATTTCGAATAGGAACTCAACAGTTCATTTCATTAATCTGGAGTAAAAGTTCTTAGTTGGTCGATCAAGAATAATAACAGCCTTGGCCCCAGTTCTGTTGAGGACAAAGACGAGTAATTTTTATTTAAGTCTAAAAATAAGAACTCAGCTGCTTATTTTTCCTGTTTGTTGTAAATGTTTCGATTCGTTCACTAGGGCTGGTTACTGTGTTTGCCAGTTTCTCAATTATCTGACTTCCACTTCCACCCTTAGTTATTGATACGAGTGAGACACATCATGGGATCTGAACTGACAAAATCACCTTTAGCTTTTACAAGCATTCAATGCATTGGGATAAACAAATATTTTGATTTATATATATATATATATATATATATATATAATATTTTTATTTTTATAATCCACCTTATTTAAAAAACCAGAAAATATATATATATATATATGCGGAAAACCTTACAAATTTCCGAAAAGCGATATTTTTATCACCGGATGATATAAGAAATCATTCCTCTTGGCTATTTATCGTCTATAAATCTCAGAGATAGAGAGCAATATTTATTATTTGAGTAGCAAATATTTTTCATATAGAAATTATTCAAGTCAGGATAGGAAAATACATTCGGAGCAATAAAATATTCTTAAATGCATCTGAAATTTTCTCCTATCGAAGTATGTTACATGATATTTCTCTAGTTTTAATAAAATTCCTTGAATTGGAATTTTTAAAACTGAAATTTTATTGATTTTATTTCTTTATAAATATCAGCATTCAGCCATTGATTACGTATTGAACTTGAGCTTTATATTCCGGTCAGAATTGCATTGAGAATCAGAAATACATAAGTACGTTTTTACAGATCAGCATCTATTTCCAATAGCTCACTTGCATAGGAGTCAACTCGATGACAATAGAACGATGCTTATTGTCTTCAATCAATAATGTCTGCACGTAGAAACATCAATCTGATATTTCAATTTTTGTGCCAATCCTTCTTCACTGTGCAGGAATTCTTATGTGATATATTGGAGTTTACTCATCTAAAGTTTTAAGTTTGCAAAATTTGGCTTTGAAAATATTATAACTGAAAAGTATATTCATTGCATTATGAAGTCTCAACTTTCTTTGGGACAACGGTGGCTTACCCACTGGATGTCCCACTATTTAAAGCCGCTCTCCTGTGCGGTGAAAATGTGCTATCTGGCAAAAAAGTTGAATGAAAAAAGAACACATTTCCAAAGTCGTACAACAACATAAACTGAAAATCTGAGTAAAAGGACAAAACAAAAGTTTAAAAACGTTTCTCTATTTATCTTTTCTTTATATCAGCAATACATTATCACCAACAACTATAAAATACTATTACAACTGTGTTGAAAGTATTTAAGGCAGGAGATTATGCTATTTATGGCAAGTTCAATTTAATAAAATGAACAAAATTAATATAAAATTGAAGTATATTACCAACATAAACAGTTTTGTCATAGGGTGTTCACCACATTGGCAAATATAGTTTTTCTTGCAAAGGCCGATAACAATCATCCAAATGAACTCACTACACCTCAAAATATTACCAACCTATGATACAAGCTATGCGAGAACACAAATATAAAATTATAAACATAATAAATATTTAACCATGACGAAATGACGAACTTTTTCTGGCCACTTTGCTAATAAGAATCAATCGGACATACATGAGATATGTTGGGATATATTTTGTGAGAATTTGAAAAGAACTATTATCTTGTTCACTTAATAGATTTCCTCTTAAGAAACTCTTTTCAATCACAATTTCATTCGATTAGAATGATGTGTTCTCTATCACCGCTGTGAATAAAAAAGATAAAAATATCACTCTTTTCCTGAATTGTTGTTACTCATATTTTAAACATAAACTTCAAATTTCAGTAATAATTATTTGTTTTCATTAAAATCACTTTGTGATTCTTATTGCTAATAAATTGTATTACTAAAATATTCTGATGTACTAGAATATACTGTTTTGTAATTGAAAATATAGATTCGAATCTTTATGTTATTTTGTACCTAATTTTTATTTAATTTTTTAAACATTGTAGTAATAAATTTCTGCAATAGTTTTTAAACTAAAGACTTCAAACTATAACCTTATATTCTGTCATTTTTAAAATATTTCTCTGAAATATTTAATGGTAATGATGGTTTCTTGCATATATAGTTACAATTGATTTCATAATACTAATTCAAATCTTAATTTAATCTTTGAAAGTCCTCAAAAGTACTATAAAGAAATTAAGACACACACAGACACAAATTTATTTAAAAGGATTTTAATGTTTAAAGATACATAAAAATTAATCAAAATTAAACATTTCAGGACGCCCTTTTCTAAGATATGTGATCTAAGTTGTGTGAATCTCAGCAACAGATAAACATTAATTTATGTGACTATTCCGTGAATCTCTGTGAGAGTGCGTGCTCGGAAATCTTCGAGATTTTTCTGTTTCGTAATGGCATGACTGCTGTTAGAAAAGATTAACTTGAAAGTATTTCGATATGGATGTTAAAATGAATTTCCCTAAGAAAATGTGTGTTTTTTGTTATTAAGTCATCTGATCAGCATCAAAATAATCAAATATGATATATGTTAAATATTTCTAGGATTTACGCATATATATTTAACATATAATAATTCTTATGTTTTGCACATTTAATTTTGAACCCCTTGTCATTAGATTCTATTTGAATCATTTATCGTTAGGTCCTCTTGGCATTATGATCACTGTTAGAAAAGACAGCAATGTGCTATGGAAGTTAACACTCATTCTCAGATTAGCATTATCTGACTACCATCAAAATGTTCAAATAAGATATATTTTAATTATTCTTAGTATATATTTACGTATTCTTAGAATTTGGGAAATATCCTAAATATTCATTCATAATGTGCGTATTCTTAACTTTGAACCAGTCATCATTAGATTTAGTATGCAATACTTCACTTAATCTTATTCTTTAAGATTTGCGTAAGGATTACTCAAAACAATGTTTCCATCTATGTCTTGAGATTTTATAAGAGTAAATTTCTGGAGTGCGGAAAAAATATATTTTTCATAAAATAACTGTATCAATTAATAATTAAAACTATGTTAAATGCTCACATGTCAAACTGGAATAACCTTTCGATTGATTTTTCAAGTATTCTTTGAAAGCTGTACTTCGGATTCGATTAAAAAGCTCGCCTATCATAATTCTCGTTCATGACCTATTTATTAAAAGAGGTCACCGAAGTGCAAACACAAAATTAGATTTCTTCCCTTTACTTCGGCCTATTATTTCACCCCATTTCCCTCTCGTGCACAGCGAACAAAAACAATCCACAATATTTGAAAGAAATTTTTCTGCTTTGGCGACGTTCCCAAATTCAGGAAAATCTGGCAAGAACAACAAAAAATTGGACTTTGAAGTGAACTCCGGCCGTTGCAGCTGTAAATCAAAAATGCCGAGTGAATCTGATGGGGATAGGAATATCCAAGAAGATATTTGAACAGAGGATTCAATGTCTTATTTTTCTTCTAAGTCACTGAACTTTGGTTGAAAACAAAAAAACTTGGCATATTTTATTAAAATTACAAAATTTTTGTAATAATAAAATAAATTCAACATTTTCTAACCATACGTATGCATTAATAATATAAAATGTCTCCTATGGAGATTCATTAGACATTTCTCTATTAATTCTAAACTTGCAACGACATTCGATCAGAGTTGGAGTAATATGATTCCTACATGTTTTATTTCATTCTGCAAAAATTCAATCCTATTTATTCAATTTATTTGATGAATTTGAAAGTAATAAGCATGGTTTTCATCAAAATATTTCACTGAATTACTGAAGAAATTTCATTTGTGTCTTCATATATCTTTCACTTCTTTTTAATAATAAAATCAGGAATACTTAATATACTTTTTATTCTAAAACTTTCTTTATTTTCAGTACTAATATCCTAATTTAAAACTTAATTTTAAAAAGACACCATTGTTCACATTTATATGAGCGATACATTATTAATCTTAAAATTAGTATAAATTGTAATTACAATCGCATTGAAAAGCGTTCATTGAAGCCTTTTGTTCTATGAAAATATTTATTGCAAAGTGTTTGAACTGCAGTTTTTGAATCAACTAAACAAAAGAAAAAAATCTCTTAATGGAAAAAAATTCAAAATTTACTCATTGAAACCACTTTGAACAGTACACATGGAAAACATTACTTCTATTGCAAAGTAAAAAGAAGCATATCTTCAAAGGGAAATACAGATACTTTTAAATCTTTCATAAAAGCTATGAAATATTATTTATTTTTCTTGAATATTTTACATAAATGGAACAATTTTGTTTTTACATTTACCCCAGACAAAGAGAGAATTTTCTTTTCGCTCATTGAATGAATTCATTTACCACCTTCTATTTGTTTCTGAAAGTGTGTAGGATTGCAATTGTCTTTTAGGTATTTTGTTCCAGACTTCTTTTTTAATTTCTTCGATTTTAATAATTAAGTTGTGAGGAAGAAAAAATTATTGAGTACACTTACAAAAATATAATATATTTATTGTTTTGTTCATAAAATCATTTTAAAGAATGATTCCCAATAATGAGAAAATGTGGTATCATAGAAAGAGAAGAAGGCTTTTTAGAATTAAAGCTACATATTACCATAAGTTTTGTTATTATTTCAGTTCAACTCATTTGTAATTAATGACATTACGAGATTAATTAAATTCTGATCAAAATTGACCATTTCAGATGCATTCATTACTTCAAGTTAACTGTGACTGATGTCACTATCAAAAAATAAGCATTCCTTTTTCAATATTTGGAGCATTATTTCGGGAGTTGTTTTCGTGTTTATGGATCCAACAAAAGAAGAAAAGGTAAAATTTTGAAAGTTCTTATCTTTTACCCCTTTTTCCCCTAATTTCTATTTATTTTTAACATATTGTCAATCTCAAAGTATTGGACAATCGATGGAAAATTTTGGTGCCTACGAAGAGGTTTGATTTTTAACTATTGGTCCGCGGAAAGCATTTTATTTCCCTCCTTCCATCCATCCGACAGACGGCATTCTCCTCTTCGACTTTTGGGCCCGCGCTTTCTGCTGCACAGGCTCTATGCGATTTCAAGAGTGCAAACGAGTTAAGCAAGTTCATTTGTTAAGAAGTGCTCGTTAAAATATGTAGCCACAACAAATTTTTGGGGAGATTCAATTTCAAACTTTAAACATACAAACACTCATAAACTTTATGATAAGAAAAATTTCTTGAAACTCTTCTATTTTTTCAATATACTTCCAACAAAAAGTGCAAAATTTTAATCAAATAAAAATGTATTTAACAAATTTAAATTTTCTTGAAAAGTAATCGAAAATGTTTGACAATTTCATTGAAATCATTGTTAGATTTTGATAATTTCAAAAGAACTCCATTTTATTTATAATATATTAATTAAAAAAACATATGAATGAGTTCAACTCATTTCTTTTTTAATTCAGTTTATATTCTTTTCAACTATTTCTCAGTTTTAAGTAAGAAAAAAGAATTGTCCATCGGCAGTTTCATTCTAAATGTGTATTTGTAAAAGAAAACCAGTGTTGCTTCAAATCGAATTCACTTCTCAAAGATTTCTTCAAAATTTCAAAGTTATTCACATTCAATTGAAAATTATTTCAAAGATTTCTTCTGAATCATGCATAGTCATTACTTTTGAATTGATACTGATCGGAATTTTTTAATGGAGTTCCATTGGCATATACTGCCTCTATTTAGAGTTTTATTAACGTAAACTTCAACTTCTTTCAACGTGTCTCCAGCTGAAGAATCTCCTTGCGCTAAAATTCGAGAATTCAGAAAGCAAAAAAGTGCGTGAATGCTTGGTGTAAGTCAACTATTTAATCCTTTGAATCACTCGATCTTAATATTTGAAATTAATCCTTTTAGTATCTTCATTAATGGGCGTATTCACCAAACAGGGTTAACTTGAGTGTAGCCTATCTCGGATATAACTCAACTATAACATGACTTGCTGATTCTTATTCACGAAGCGGGGAAATTACAGTGTAAAAACCTTCTGATTGGCTAGCAATCTTGCACATCAATGTCTACAAAAATATTGCTTAAGTCCGCCATTGTTTGCTGACTCGCCGCAAACACTCCAAAATCGTAGAGTTATTCTAGGGATTCATATAGGCGCGTTAATCGCTGTTTTTATCGTGGTTAATAACGTTTCATGACTTAACTCGCCCTTTATCCTGAAACCTCGTTTAACTCTGGTTGGTGAATACGGCCGTAACAGAGCTACTTTCAAACGTTTGCTATATTAAGTTTGTTAGGTAAAGGCATCTAGTGTCATTGATTGTTAGGCTGTCTAGTGCAATGTTTTAAATATTTACTTGTCAAAGACAAACAAAAATGAAGTTACATTCTTAAGTTGTGCTGTACTCTTTTTCTTTTTTGGAGAAGGGGTTAGGTGTCAGAGGTTAACAGACATGAAGTTGATACTTCAAATGGTCGAAAACCATTGTGAATAGTCAAGATTTATTTTAAATTACAGTTCTGTGTAAGAAGATTTATTTTAAATTCGAAGAGTCGAAGATTAAAAGTAAGAGATTATCTCAAGAACAATTTAGAATATATAAATATTTATTGACCTTTATTGCAGAGAGATTTGATTGATTAGTATGATTTGTATCCAACACACACAAAAAAACATAAGTTCAATCTATCAATTTTCATAGAATATTTCCTCTTTTTGAATAGGAAAATGTTGAAAAAATATTTATCTTTTGATACGGAGATATTTTGAATTCTTTTGAAATTTTATTTTATTGGAACAGTTAATTTACACTTTAGCAATAAACATGTTGTTATGATGGAATCATTGTTCATGAAAATTTTTGTGTCATTGTTGCATGGTGGCAATAAACGTGTTTAAATACTTAATTAAGTATTTAATCAAGTCTAAAGTTTGAAGCCAGTTAATTGAGAAACATCATTTGAAAACTGAAAGTAAACAAAACATCAGTTTTCATTGTTTTTATTATGTACGAAAGCTTAAAATATTGTATGCATAACCTTGTTTAAAGTATTCAAAATAGGTAAATTCATTGAAAAACATTTTGGTTAGAAGTTTAATTTAGAGGATTTGAAAATTTATAATTTTTTTTATTGTATATTGAATAAATCTCAGTCAGCATTTATTTTTATATTTCTCATGGAATCAAGTTTACAAATTACATTTATTTTGTTAAAAAATTCTGCGAAGTAATGTGGTAGATTTAAACACTATAAGTTCCAACTATAGTATATTATGATAATCTGGGAGCCAATATTAAGCAAATTGTCTTCATTCCCTGAAGAAGCTCATTTGATGATCAATTATAAATGTTTCTGATTGGCTGCACTGTCCTACGCAGAAGCCAATTGGAAATATGCTGACCTAATTGGGAATACTAATTGTGTCGTATGGTGTTTGATTATGGTTATTGATGTCATTATGCTCTCAACGTCAAAGTCAATGACAATAAAAGCTGCAAATAACTAATTATTTTATCGAATGAAAAATTATAACTTTCTCATTCAGATAAAGATTTAAACTTATGATATGAAATAATCCAATTTAGCTCAGATACTAAATGTGATTTTATTACTAAACGCAAGAAGTTTAAAATTTGATGACTTTAGCTTAGAGTAAATAAGATGTAAAAGTTACTTTCAAATTTTTTTCCAGATATTTATTATTTAATAACCAAGAGCACATAAATATAACATAAAATCCAATCAAATTAACTATCAATCCAAATAAATTACAATATTTGATTTTAAAAAGAGTTAATCATTTATACTTATTTTATATGTGCACTACACTGTATCTAATTCTGCGAGATCTCTTGAAGTACTCTCGTTTTTATGTGCCATTTGTTTGTGTAACTTTTCATTACGCTATTTTCTTGGAGTGATTTTATTTGTACGGAATATAAAAATTTTAATCAAATTAAATTAGAATTGACAATTATCAAAAAAGAAAAAGTTTGATTATATATATATTTCACATTACATAAGTATTTCGTCAGCCAAATTACATTACATATGTTTTGTTACCTAATGCAAAATAGACTTACTGTGCTTTCAAGTTCTCATAGTTTAGGACTGATTTATATAAAATTTTAATAATCACTACATTAAACTTTTATTTAAAATACTTGCGTTATTTTTGTAAAGTTCGCTTTTCTGTTTCACTTTAACGGGGAATCGCTATCCCGAATGTCTCTTAGTCTCGTGTTTGAATTTTGTTAGTTAATGCAATTTTCAGTTCTTTCCTAAGGTTTCGAGTTAATTTTTTACTCAAGATTTCGATTTACCCAAGGTTTCGAGCTAAGCTTTTTTGATACGGTCCCCTGTAGTGCTTTATCAAGGACTCAGAAATTTAAATCAAATTATGTCAGTGCTACTACAAATGCCTCTATTCTAAATTTGTAAGCAATCTCAACTAAAATTAAATATACAAGATATATTAATATAAATTTGGAAAAACTATTAGAAAAATTAAAATTTTAGATATAACGAAACTTTTCCACATTGAAAAAATTATTTGAATAAAATGATAACAATATTATACTCTAAGCAAATGCTGCAAGCTCCTGGCAAGGTGTAAAGGTATAAGTCATTTGGTATCGATGCCACATCCTAGAAATCCTTGGTAGGAGAGAAGATATTGTCTGAGTATCATCAGTCTTATTGTCTGAGTATTAGCTGGAGTATTCTTGTAGAGATAGTTTAATAGTTCTCTAGGATACCACGCGCATGTTCTGGCGATCACACTAGGAGTATGCATAAAAATTTCTTTTCTTCCCAAGACCACCACAACCATATAAAAAGAATAATTTTTAATTGTGTTTTGTGTAAACTACTTTTATAGCTGTACTGCTTGACGTTTTGTACAACTTTTTTCTGTGATTTTATATGGTGTCTTTATGAGTCACACAAAACAGGTTTGTGTATATTCTCAATTCCAATTTTTCATCCTTTTATCATAACAATCGGTACTTTTACTGAGATTTTTATAGCATTTTGTCTTTGCATAAATAAGAACTATTTGGATGATCAAATCTCAAAATATTGTAGGCTCTGCAATTCACATTGGATTACTTCAACAGAATAATTGATGTTTCTTTTTTATTAGTGACCTTCATTTAACTGGAAAATATGTTTCATTCCTTTTGTATTTAGCTGGAAAACCAATTAAAACTACGTCTAATTAATTTATAAATTGTGTATTGTTTATTTATTAATGAATTATATGAATTAAAAAGAAATTTCTTTAGAAATGGCATTCTTCTTAATAAAAACATTTTGTCTTTATTAAAATATATAAAGCTTACTTTAAATATTCAAAAATTTCTCGAATTTTATACATGAAAATTTACTTATCTCAGTTTAAAAAATGAAGTGTCATTCCTTGATATGTACTTGCAATAGAGCTCGTTTCCGAGTCTCGCATATGTCTGCTGAATCTCTTCCATCATTAGGAAGATGTTTTCTTAGAGACAGGCAATTCATGGTTGACGAAACATAATGATAAAAGCAGAACATACATTGCAATCTGTGAAAAATATGTCTTCCTAAACTGCTCCAAGCTATTGCTTGAACCGGAATTTACACTTGGTCCGAGGTAAGATAATTCAAAAGGTAACATAAATCGAATGGAATGAATTGAAGTTTGTTTAAATGTATTTCACATGTTTAATCACAAAAGTTTAATCCATCTTATTGTGTAAAACATTCTTTTCATGTTTAAATTTTGATTTTTCATATTGAAGAACACAGGAAAAATAGGTTTTTGAATATGTTGTATTGAATGTGCGTTTTATTCAAATTCGCTGAATATTGATTCATTGAAAGTTAAATGTGCTTAAATGAACTGATCATGCTGACAAACTATTTTAGTTAAAATTATAAATTTTATTGAAGACAATCCTTTTTCCATAATATACCCACAAGCAATTTTTATATTCATCATTATTCATAAGTGTGTAAGTGCAATGAGCCGAGTGGGAATCAACATTGCAGTTAATCGTTTGCATCTGGCTGTTAACGTTTTATATAAAAATTGAAAAACAACATTTACATATAGTTTACCTAATCCTATATTATAAATTTCTAGAATCACTGATGTCCATTTCTGTAACATATCTCCAGAAATGCCCTCACTACTCCGAACCATCAAATTCAAATAACATAAAGACATTTGAAGTTTCTTATTAGTCATTCGACGTATGAAGAAGGGGGATTAAAATTTGCATCATTCAATTTTAGAATTTCTTTTAAACTTCAGAGCAATTTATAATGTTGTCACGCATGGCGTATATGGTCAAAACCATAGCACTTTCCCTTGTTTTCCATTAAAAATCTTCCTCGTACCTGCAAAGCAATAGCAATAAAAGAAAAAAACATTGTACATTATTAAGTCACAATTAGTTACATTTTGTGATCATTTTAAAAAATGGATAATGCATGTTTTTTTTCCTATCTAATTAGATTGATTACTGATTGTCTTAATAAACTGTTGGATGCTTGAATATTTCTCTCCATGCAATACGTCAATTTAATTATTCTTTGAAAATGCATTCTAATAGAGATTGTGGAGAGATGACAAAATTTTGAATAATTTGTACTCTTAGTTTAATAAAATATTAATACTCTTGAAGTGATAATATTTTCATTTATCTTTATTGAAGATAAATGAAATTATTATTGTAATTGTATGAATGAATACATTATTATTGAAGATAAAATGTCAAAGCATCTATTGAGTTTGTAGTGAAAGTGACAACCAAACATATTTATTTAATGCACTCAATAAAGAACCTCAGCGACATTGCAAAGCTCTGCTGCGTCTCATTGAACAATCTCAGCAACTAACTCTCGCTTTTTTTAAAACCGAGATTTTAAGAGCTCTTACGTTCCTTATGTAGACATGTCTTTGGTTTATATAATGTTGGTTTTTATCCACACAATATATATCACACTATTTAAGATTGATTAATACTTTCACAGATTTATTTTCTCATTTTAAGTCAGATTTCTGTTTCATTTTATAGTTAAAATATTGTACTGCATCATTCTTTGCTTCAAGACCAGCGTGCAATGAACAGAAAGAGATAATTCACACTGTCTTAAAATAATCTGATCTAGTGATACAGCAGGAAAATGCATTGTTTTAAAAATAGAATGTTTATATTCGTGTTTTTCATATGGAAATTGGTTTCTCCATTATTTTTGATTGATGATTTTCGATACTTTTATGTAAATTTTAATTTGTTTCTTAGACTTATCTCTTCAAATAGATGTCTCCTTATTTAGTGAAATACTTAATGAGGCTACTTTCCAGGGAGAATAACCTTTAGGTTTATTCTAAAGGTTATTCTCCCTGGAAAATCATCAAATCAAATTGATTTCTTATTAACAATCCATTTAATACAACTCAATATCGATATACCCTGTTGTCTTAAAGTCGATGATGAAAATTGCATGGTCAAAGTGTTTAATGATCTGTTGTGAATCGCATAAAAACACTTTTTTAATTATGTTGCGAAAATTACTTTTACAGCTGTACGTGTGAACTTGTGTGCAATTTTTTATACGTTTTATTTTATCCAGTCTGTATTCGTTGCACAAATACAAGTTTCAGCGTATATATTAAATATCTCAAGTCAAATTTCAATTCACTTCAAAACTGGCTCAAAAAGTTACCTTACTCCGAAATTTTGAGCTCAAAACCAAGGGTCAAAAATGATTTTTTTCTTTCGGATAAACAACAGTTGAAGTGTGGCAGCTTTTTCTTTCAAAAATTTCAAAAATAAAGAAAAAAAAAAAAAATCCATTTTATAGATTATGTGATTGATTAATAGCAACAAATGTTAATCTGATTAAGTATTTATCTTTCGTATAACATCAAACACATCATTTTAATTTATAAGCGCAATGCTATTAAGAAAGCAAACTATGCGTAATCTGATATGCATTTTTTAGTACATCCAAAAATGAAATTACTGGATGTTTCAAAACTGAATTTTAGGATGCAAGTTCCAATTTTTTTTATTTATACCCTCTATTTAAAATAAAATATTTTGATAACTTTTGCATTTAGCAATGTCCAGAAATTTCCCACATTTTAGGAAAAATATAGACATTTCGCGCGAATAAATCAAATAAATTTAACTGATCTCCTGTTGTATAAGAAATGCTGCTAAGCCAATCAAAACATGTCACACCTAAAAAGAATTGCCAACGAGTCTGGGCAGCGGGGAAGAAGAAGAGAACGATGGCTGAGGCCCACACGAGTCAAATGAATAATGCATTGCTCTATCGAATACACCTTCTCCCCTGGGAGAGCGAGATTCCTGCGATCGTTCCAAAGAGAGTAAACTCGAAAAAAAGATTCTCTTCCAAAAAGCTATTTTTTTCAAATGTGAACTATCAATGAAATCTATGAGTCCAGATGGATGCATTTTACGATCCTTTCTTTTATGACACAATCCTTAGCGCATTTCACATTTGAATAAGAGGCCTGCATCATTTCCTTTCTTAAATGCATGAGGAGGGCTTTCGACACAAATCGTCATCAGGCTGTAAAATGTTTTATGAGTTTTCTTCTCATTTAGAAATCGTTATTGTTTACTTCCATGTTTAGTAATGGCTTTTAAGAGTGAATAAAAGATGTTTAAAGCTGTATGAACTTCTTTTATGTCGAGTTTGTAGCCATTTATGGGATTATTGATCCAAAAATACAAGCACACACTGACTACATAAAAATAATATTTACTGTCATTTAAAATCACAATAAAAATAAGTATCATTGAATTAAGCATGCTTAATTTATGAACTGCAATTATAGACAAAGAAAGAAGCCATAATAGACAAAATGATTTCAATAGAAAAAATAATTCAAAAATTACTGTTGGAAGGAAAGAAATAATATAATTTTTATTAATTCAAGTATAACTCCCACAATTCATAGCAGTAATTTAAATATTGAATGAATATTAAATATCCTAGAGTAACTATAAATATTATATTAGTAAATCCATTTATAAAATTAATCTGTAATAATATATTTGTAATCTTTTCTTAATTATAAATAGATTTTAATATATTTTACGAAACACATCTCTCACAGTAGTTATTTTTTCATGATTATTTATCTAAAATTAATATTTTATCTCTAAATTAGAGCTAGAAATCATCGCATACCATTTCACTACTTCCATTCAATGGTTTTGTGTGTAATTTCAACAGAATAACGAAAGATGGTGTATTGAATTGGTGCATTTATTTCATAAAAATCATGTTTTCCAATATTAATAAAATAATAGTTGTACAGATAATGAAAAATTTATCAAGAGTTTTTCCGTCTTAAATGGGCAGAATAACAAGTTCCTCAATGGTTAAAGGTATTGTTGCAAAAAGGATTAAACTAAGATAACTTATTAGCACTATTGAAATCAGTTATGCAGAAAATTAGGATATGTAAATGTTTTTACTGTCTTCCAGTCATAAAAATTTTATTCAGTAGATATTTCTTCATGTATTAAGTGTAAAACCGAACAATATGAAATGTGGCTAAAATGCCTAAGTTTTTTAATTTATACAATATTCTATTTTACTTGGCACATTTTATAAAAAATGAACTATAAAGAACATATTAACTTTTTATATTTCAGTAACTTTTAATAAAAATTGCTTTTTTAAAGGCTTTTCTCATTTTGCAAATTAAAAGTATTTTAATAAATATTATATAAAAAGTATGCGGCATAGCTGAGAATAATTTTTGAGTCAAATTGTTATGTTCATATCTCCCATTTGTAAGGGAATTTAAGCAGCTTATTATCTCATGTTTACAGCTGAAACCTTTTTTTGTGAGGGGCATAAAGAGAAAACTTCACGAGTACAGCCATAAAAATGTTTTCGCAATGTAAAAAGGGTATTTTTTATTTATTTTTTTTAATCAAGGAGCGAAGTTAATACTGTCAGGATAACGATACCTCTCTAAGGCAGAGCAGAACAGCGAACTTAAGGAAAATAACTGAAATATATTCCTAGCCTCAAAAATTAAAACACCAATAAAGACAAGAGATATCACAACAAAATTTTTTTTGTAGATAATATGTTGACCAGGTATCAAATGATTAAATTCATAGACTTCTGCGAAGTATGGTTCTTGCCAAAATCAGTAATTAGAGTAGCCGCCATTGTTGAAGATCACCGCTGCGACACGCCTCGGCATTCATTTAAAGAGACTTTGGATGTGTTCTTGGGGTACAGAAGACCAAGCAGTTTCTAAACGTTGAAGTGTTGATCTAATGTAAAGCTGGGGATATAATCTGATCAATCGGTGAATAAATATGGATATAATATTTTCTATTGTTGGAAGACCAGGAGAGCGAGCCGGAAACCGAATCAATTCAATCTGTTTACTGACGAAGAACCCTTGGACAATGCGTGCCACGTGGGGTTGCCTATTATTCTGTTGAAATTTGGCTGTGGGCAAGCCCTGAATGTTAAGAAGGACAAATGGCTCCAACACCTCGGAGATGTTGCGCTGGCCGTCCAAAGTACTTGCATTGTGGACTAAAGATGCGTGAGAGTGATATCCAATGCTGCCCAATGCAATAATATTCTGTGCAGGACCAGTATGAATGTGCATAAGGCAGCTGCTCAGTATCCTCTCTCCACTGTGTCTCCAGACTCGAATACGACCATAGTGGTGTTACAGACAGAAGCGTGACTCGTCAGTGAAGACTATTTCATTTTATTCTGGTATCCACATCCATCTTTCAACGCACCATTAATGGTGGTATACGTCTGCTCGTCTATGTCAAAGGTAGACGAAGCAATGGACATTTTGAAGACCACTCTGCTGTAAACGGCATCGAATGGTACGCGCAGACATTGGATGATGCGTTAATGACTGAATGTGTTATGTTATGGTTCGTGATGTGGCTAATTGATTCGTCATTGATATGCGCACAATTTGTCTGTCATCACATGAAGTGGTGCACTGAGATGGATTCGATGGAACACGTCGGTCCATCGTATTTTTCTGCATCCAGCGCTCACATATGCCCATTACAGTTATTTGGTTTCGTCCAACACGATTACAGATTTCTCTGTAAGATAATCCACAATCTTGGTCGGCCGTATCCTTCCTCTCTCGAACTCGGATACATGATCAGGAAATGATCCCTGTTTTCTACGAGGCATAATTGATTGTTTTTTTTGAAAAACCGCGAGAAAACTACAATTGCCGAACTTGAAATCGTAGAAATCTCCAAGCCTTAAATAGCGGTTTAAAGTGGCGCCACAGGAGCCGGTGATTTTGAAATTCTAATCAAACTTGTATATCTCACCACTGCTAATGCATGTTGTGAATTTCATAATTGCATGCTTCCTTCAGAGTGTTGCGCGGTGGCCCACAGTGTATTTTAAATGAAAGATAATTAAATTATAAGAAAAATGAAAGTATGAGTAATAACGTAGAAGCTTGAATGATTTAGACATAAATCTAATTTTTGATGGAGTAACAATACATATGTACAGTATTGGCTAACGCAATACTTTTGAGACATGAGGAAGAATTGAAAAAAAAATGAACGGTTGACATTTCATTTTGCTTGATAATTTTGTCGATTATGATTCAATTTGATAGAAATTTTTATACACAACGAAAAAAAAAATATTGCAAATAATCGCACAAAAATGAACCACTTAAAAACTTGAATGTATTCTGTCAACTTTAAGTCTTACCCTTACGCATGTTTTTTCAATGCTACATTATTACTTCTAATAAAATATTATTTAAATTTAGAGAAATTATATAAACCCATTCACAGGAATTCACAGGTTTTTACAGGGATTCATTTCTTGATTTCAGCAACTTTCATAATAACAATTTACGCCGTTTGAAACAATTTTAAAACTGGAGCTAATGAGCGGTAAATAACAATCACACGATACTCGAAACACGTGTTATGTACAGTCCAAATATAAATAACACAACTATTTCTTTTTCTAACTTTTTTAAAAGCTAAAGTTCACTATTGAAATATTGGTGAGTTGAGGTTGTTTATATTTATCTTTATCAAAGAAACACAACACTTCTTTTTATAAGGCAGCAATATATATATATATATATATATATATATATATGTTGTTTCTTTTTCTCTTCAAAGAATTTAAGTACTCGTGTCACCCTGTGCTTTTTTATTTAGTAAATAACGTGCTTGGGACACGAAATATTTCGAAACACGATTGATGTTAGAAACTAATAATGAAATCAAACAAATATACTGCAGTTTGTGAGAACGTTATGCGATATTAAGTTGTGCCTTGCGGGTATTTATATAGTAGAATTTTTATCTCGTTTTGGAAGATGATATGACTTCTTCTTTAATATTTTTTATTTTATTTAAATATATTTTCTAAAATTTCGCAAGTTTAGTAGAGCAATATATTCTGATTTGTAGCATAACTTTAAAGATATTTTCATACATTTAACCATAGATTGATATTACCCATAGAAATTGTGGGTTATTGTATTTGTATCAAATTTCGGAGATACAGTTTAATAAAAAAATAATGTGAATTTCAAGCTGGTTCATAAAAGGGGAATAATAATTTCTATCAATTCCAGTGATGACATAATTTCTAGGTATTGCAAATCAGCATGTTAAAAAAATTCAAAACTGTATTGAATTGTTATTAATTTGCTCATTTGTTTATGTTAAAGTTTTTCTGACACTTTCACATATTTTTATAATTATAAAAAATGGAATTATTAATTGTTAAAATTATTGATTTTTTTAAAATTTGTAACTTTCAAATTATAGGAACAGGAACCAGAATTTACGGTTATTTTCTAAACTTGGAATTTATACCTGTTTTAAACTCTCATAAACTCATTTAATGTAAAATAACATGCTCTTAAATATAAAAGAAAAAATCTCTTCAAGAAATATATCACGTTACTTATATACATGAAAAATGAAAGGAAACTTTGCTTTCTATATGCTGATATTATCATTATCGAAAAGTATCTGTCGTAAACTGCTAAACCAAAATTTAGTTCTAAAAAGTGAAACTAAATAATTACATTCTACTAGATTAATGCATTACAGAATATCATAATTGATTTGTATTTATTTGTAAAAGAGAACTTAAAAATATTTATTAACCTTTTGTATACTTCCTTTAAAAAAAAACTAATGGAATAAAATATATTAATAAGCAAATACTTTCCGAAAGGACCTATTACTTAAAAATATTGATAACATAAACTGCGTGTTATTTGAAACGAAACAGAAAGATGTGAGATGCTGTTTCGCATGAATTCTGTGGCCGAAACTCCTTGAAACTGGAGAAGAATAAGAATGTTAGCATTTACAAAATCAGTGCTATCCAGGGAAAAATACAGATTTGCAGCAAAAATATTTCATAAATTGGAAGGATATAGTTTTCCAAAAATATATCGAAAAGCAAATAAAAATATGCGGATTGGAAAATGCCACACCAAAATTGGGATTGCCAAAGAATGCGTCGCCCATAGAAGGATACAAAAACGGTCTTCCTCTGTGAGACAGTCTGTATGGTAATGCTGGAAGAATGAATAATGCATCAGTCACTCACCCCTCTGCGTAAGAAGCCTTTATGTATTACAGTGCGCCCTCTTTTGTAAACTAAACGGAAAAGAATCATCTTAAAAAACTGACTTACATAAATGGGAAACGCTAGATTTTAATGGTGAATCCTTCATCAACGCGAGAGACATATCTTTTCTTTATGTGTTTAATTACTGATTTTTTTAACATTTGAATTACCAGTGCAGGAATTTGTATCCTTTCTCTCCAGAAATGCAGATGAAGAATTTTGGAAACAGATTATTTTTGTGTTATAAAAACTCTATGAAATTTTATTTTGACATTTTAATAATCACTATTTTTTTGCATCACATTTTGAAACTGTTTCAAAGAACTCATAAGAATTGGTTTATGCTGAACAAGTGGTCTTACGATGTGAGTTTCTTCAAATATTAACAGAATTTTTCAGCTAAAATGCGAAAACTTTTTACATTGCAAATGCTACAAAATGTATTCATCAATGGGTTATTTCCAAATTGCTACTGAATTAAATGTGCCAAGTATATTATGTTTGATTATACTCAAAACTAAAATATGTATCATAAATAAATCCTAAGGTAAACTGTAAGGATTTAAAATACAGAGAATAATTGAAAAATGTTGAAGAGTAAAGAAATCTTTTCGATAGTCCATGAACAGTGACTTTATCATGAGAATAATATAATACTTAGCATCTGATGTAGATGAGCTGGCTAAAAAAGTCTGTTTTATAAAATAGAAAACTATATTTCCGTCTCTTCAATGATCATTCCAGTCCTTTAGACAATGGATATGTCGTTATTAAAAGAATGTACGAAGGATAATTCTTGGCTTCATTCTTTATCTCTCCGATTGTACTAGAAACAATAGTTGACTCTCACTGCACGACTGACTTCTGCTGCAATGGTGTGGCGATTACTGTATGTTCTGTCCTTTTAAAAAAATTTATTCTATTCCCGATACTGGGAAACCAGAGACTCTTTGAGCAATTTAACTTAATTTTATGAGTTTTTATGCCTTAATTCTTATTTAGCTCCTGTGTTTGTTTTATATATTGTGTATCCTACATACACTGTTTTTTCATTTTTTATCACTTTACTGCACAAGGATAATATATGTAAATCACTTTCTGCATTAAAAATAAATAAATACCTTTGTAATAGATTGGAGGGGTTAATACCAATTTATTCTAAAACAGTATTAGATCTGATTAAATATTATGGCATGACTAAAGCTATACATTTCAAGTTGACAAAATAGCATGAGATAACAAAGAAACAAATAAATGAATAAATTTATTGCAAATAATGAATAAAGAAAAGATATGGTGTCAAAATAAGAGGATATCTGTATATAATGAAGTTAAAGTATTTCTGAAACACACTTTAAAAAATTTTACTGCAACATTTTAGAGGAAAATAGAATTAATTCCAAATTATGTTTGAATCTTGTTTGACATTATTTTGAGATAAACATTAACTTCAACCCATAAATAGTTATTATTCTAAAATTTGAAGCCTTTCAATTTACATAAATTTAATAGCAGTTGATTAAAAGTCATACGAAATTAGGAAATTGGCACACAGAAAGCTGTTTGATTTCGGATTTGGAATATTCATTTATTGTACGAAATATTCACAAAAATAGTTCCTTTTAAAATTTGACGGAATGTGGTAGAATGGAACACATTTGTAAGATTTTGATGCTGAAATAAAAAAATTGGGGCATGTTTTTATAGATATTGAAAAACGTTTATTTATACATTACTGCCGAATTGTATCTCACACCTGGGTAAATTGCTAATAAAAAATTATACATATTAGACAAATATATTATGCTTGAAATAATAAGGTGTCAAATGTCTGGGAAATTGGGTGGATCAACCTCCTCAGGTAGCAATAAGAGAAATTATATGTTTGGACATTGAGACGAGGAGAGGAGGGATGACATCTGGAAGAACGTCTACTCACGCAGTTGAAACGATTTGCCATCATTTATTTAAGTTAAGACGAACAGTATTAACAAATCAGTAGCTAGGAGACAACTGGAAATATGTTTTATATTGGTGGTAAGTTTGGAGAATGTGATAAACAGGGCAGCTACCGAACTCTTTCAACACCCAGAAGTTTTGTTGTACTAGCATGCTCCATGTAGCTGTGAATTGGACTCTACCAGTTAGATGGATGCAGCTGGATCAGAACCTTCCCAATTAAAAAACGAGTATAAATCAAAAAAGCTGCAGTACTCGAACAGCCACCCGCGTGGTAAACTGGAATGATCGTAAAAGATGTTCACCGAGAAATGTTTGTGAAATATCTGCTGAAACATAGAGTTTCGACTCAGTCGAATAAAAGATAGAACCACAGGCATTAAGAAACTGAAATGTAAAGCACACTATTCGGAGTGAATGAACAAGTGACGACAAAAACATATCCAATGGCAATTAATACTAAAATACCAAGTTATGGGTCAAAATGATAATGTCAATTGCATGCTAACACTCTACATTCTCCACGACGAGGTTAAACACCGATGAGACCATCACGATATTGCAAGCAAAACCGGCAATGGTTTGAAATTCGAACGTTGTACCATTCCGAAATTTGGTTTCTTGTTGATCAAATCATTAAACGGACACTTTCTATGAGGCATATATATATATATATATATATATATATATATATATATATATATATATATATATATATATATATGAGATGCAGTTTCAAATGCAACTATAACCATTGTAACCAAATTGACAGATCATGCTTTTATTGTTTAATTGTTAATGAAGTATACATTAACAATAAAAGGTATACATTTGCCACAGTTTCATTACAAATTTTAAACTAATATAACTACTTTATAGAATAAAAGAAAATGCCAAAAACATCCATATTATTTTTAAGCGAAAATATTCTGAATTGTTCCTGATACTATTCATAAGCGCTATCACGTCTGTTTAAAAAAATACATATTGGGTAAGTGAATGGAAACTTGTACTCTTCCGCATGTTGAGCTCTAACCATGGGTTCCACTGTTCATGAGTGCTAATCCCTTCTCAAGCATGGATGTTTGCAGCGGTTTTGAAGTCCACTTCTAGAGATTCTTATCAGAGCTCTTGAGCAGAGAATGACCGTTGTGTGACCAAGACATAAAGGAAACCTTCTCTTCTATTTTTATGTTCAACCCATTATAAAAGAGAAGTATCCCCAAGGAAATTACGAGTTACACAATTGCATTGAATTGTTAGAAAATATTTCAACCATTTCAATCGTTAATGCAGAATATTAGTAATGAAGAAATATTTCAGGCTTGAAAATTCAAAATGTTAGTAAAATTAAAATACTAGAAATTTGTCTCTAATGAAATAGTTTTTCAAAAGCAGAGGAGATCTCCTATCAAAAATATTTTTTGATACATTTAAGTATTTTTGTACATTTTAGATAAATTTAAATTTAAAGCACTTAAACGTAACATATCCTGTGACGTCAAATATACAAATATCAAAATGAATGTATATTTCTTATTAAAATATCAGAATAAAATTTCAATTATTTTCAACTACTTAATTATTCACAATAGTATTTCAATTATTAAAATTATTAAATTTTTAACTTAGAAATTTTTATATTTGTACATTTGTCTCATACATTCAGTTTTTAATTTCAAATTTCTTTTCTTTAAAAGAAATATAAATATATTTAAATTAGGGTGATCAATTATAGAATTATAAAAAAAATACTGTAATTGTAAACATACAATTTTTAATATTTTACAAAGTAGAATTTATTACATTGTAATTGGTTTAATCAAATAATTTCTATAATATTGATTAAATAGGGTAAATAGTTATAAAATATATTTCTGCCAGTATATGTGTAAAATAGTAAGCTAAACAAAATGTTGGTAGCTTTCACATCATTAAATGGAGTGAAACATTTTTACATAATCCATGCATTTCAAAATTATTTTCTTATGTGTTGGAATTATTATTTTACTACCAAAAATAGAATTATTTTTCACAATGAAACATCTTAGTAAAGTTAAAATATTTTAAATCATCAGAATTTAAGTGTTAATAGCTAGCCTCGAACACGTGAGTTCTAGTATAACGTTAAATATTCGTAAAATCAGTAAAAATATATTTTTATAGTATGTTTCGTTAATATAATGCTCAATTAGACTACAGTAATCATGCTAGGTAAAGAGAAAACCAGATACTTAAATTCTAAATCCTTAACTTGTTAATTACAAAAGTTTATTTCAATTAAGAAAGAAAATTTCACTTTATGAGTATTGTTAGAAATGTAATGAATAGAAGAGTTGTTTAAAATACTCTGCAGTTTATATCCAAAATAAGAATAAGTTGAAAAAAATACCTTTTATATTTTTTGATTAAAATATATGTAAACATATTTATTTTAATTCAAAATATTTATAAATGATTAAAAATTATTTATAATTATTCCTGAAATTTTGTATACAGATTTACATTGTAGGAAACAAATTAATGAAATAAACTTATGAATTTATTAAATAATTAAAATATTTTTATTTATGCGGTATTAAAATATTATTTATAATATTATTTAGGTATTAAAATATTATTTATAATATTTTTATTTTATTTTTTTGTGTTCTTCCGCGAAATGTATGTATGAGAATGGTCCTTTTTTTCAATTTCTGTGATGATGGCGCTTACGTCATGAATGAAATAAAGTCATCAACGAGATGGGACAATGTAGAATGCTGCTTAGCCTGTTATAAAGAAATGAAGAACACGTTAATGAATGGAAGAACTGGAAAAGAATATAAAGATCTTTCTCATCATAGCACTGAACAATAAATATGTCCAAAGATAATAACTGTTAGGAAATCACCATCTTAGTGATTGTCACACTTAAGAACGGATGCCAAAGAGTCCGAGCGACTCCGAAACCTTTTTCTACTCCAAGTATTGGCATACTGTGACAGAAGGAAATAAATAATACATCAGTGGATCGAATACACTGTAGTTACATAAAAATCCGGTATCTTGTCTACATAATTGAGTTTCTTTAGGAAAAAAAAATAAACAAAATGAATACTTTTCGAAAAAGTTGATTTTTTGATACCCGTTTACATTGACTATCAGCGGATTCTAAAAGCGAATCAGTGAGCAAAGAGGACCAGTTTCTTCCTTTTAACTGAGCCCATGCAGCTCTTCTCCCCAGAAATGTACGTCCCGATGTTTGCATTTGCATGTCGTTTACCACGGTATTGTAAGAGACCTCTGTTACTTATTTCAACCTTTTGATGAATAGTCATTATTCACTTCATTTTGAATTTTTCATGAGCACATAAAAGCTTTTATGGTGGTTTTTGTGCAATATTTATATTCTTTTCGATAGAAATAAGCAAAAATTTGAAAATTTCTAAACTAAATTAGAATTTGTTGATATATTATTGTATATAGTAATAATTTTAAATGTGATGAATTAAGTCAATTAATTTATTGAAAATATAGATCTGTTGACACATTCGGGGTGTACTTCTTATAATGGAATACATTGTTAGGATATAAAATTCAAATTCATATATTTAAACATTGTTCCAATATTACTTTTTATGTATAAATTGAAAATAATATCAACGTAAATAATTAATTAGTGTCAATTCATAAACTGTTGGTTGTTTAACACTTTTGTTTTCATAAGAATACTAGCAACAGTTTTCCTCGAGATTGGGCTAAAAGAGATTTATTAATTACATTATAATTTTGTTACTATTATAATTACTTAATTTTACATTATATGATGAAAGAATAGATTTCCTTTTAATTTATTAAATGGAACTCTAATATGTACTTACATGTTTTTATAAATACTATTATCAGGCAAATAGTTATACATAAAAAAATTGATTCAAATTTAAATTACTTATTGAAGGCATTCAAACTTTTAAATCAGATTTAACTAATATTTTAGTTTTTATTCATTTTATAGCATTTCATCTTAAACCTCCAATGAACTAAAATTGAAATATATTTTTAATGTCTCAAAAAAAACTTCAATTTTAAGAATTAATAATGTTATGTATGTTTACATAGGTTATTGATTTGGGTTCAAGAAATCCTATAAAAATGTAATTCTAAATACAGTTTAGTAATGGTTCATTTTAGATGTTTGTCATTTTGAGATCACAATCTAACAATTGTGAACATACTTTTGTGGAGGGAATTTTCAATAATTGTTTCTTTTTTTTTTATATGATTACTATATTCCGTTATTACTTAATTATTATCGATAATTTTTCACCGAGTTCAATGGTTATTCAGCTAATTTTTGCATAATTTGTAATAATTAAAATTGCTTTATTTTTATTAACTTTAATTCATATATTTTTATCCATTTATCTATTAAAATTTTTGTTAGATACCCACATAATCATTTTAACAAATGATTAGCTGTAAGTATGAAATATTTGAAAGAGGAATCAAAACAAAGGAATTAAAGTTATTTTCTGTTTCAAATTTTGACCACCATGCTTAAAACCCCTTCTAATTAAAATTGAACACTACCTCACTTTATACTATAATATTAATTTCAAATTTTGGCAACAACCTTCTTATATTATCATTTTCTTAAGTTCGATGAAAATGAGTTAAACAGACCGATGCCTGAGTTATCATCTGGGAAAGTTGCTTTGCTTAGTTTTTGTGTTATAGAAATTGCATAGAAAATATTTTATTCTGCGTAAAAGCTTCAAGTTGAAGTTCTTGTAATCAACTTGTGACTGAGAGAATAAATTGTTTGTTTTGAATAATTCTTTATTTCTACATTAAGACATATTTATAGTCACGAAGTACAATATACATACATAATCGCAAATATTAAATAATGTACATATACTAAATATATAAATGAATAAATATTTTAAAAAGGGAAAATTGTTGCTAAAAGTATTAAATGATGTCGCCAACTGGAGATCAGTAAACGGTGTCTATGGCAAAATCTGAAGTTGATTGTTTTGAAGTATTCAGTAAGAATGGATTTTTAAGTTTAACACTTTGATTTGCTGATTTTCCCACGTAAATGGAATAATTTGATTTCAAGCGAACCAATTTGTGAATAGATTCTTCTTTAATCTTAGGGTGTAAAAATTTCATAAATAATTATTTAATTCTGTCAAAAATATTCTCCCAGCATCGTATAAAAAACTTGCTGCATTTGTGCTTTTACGACTTCTTCTGGATTGCTAATATATAGTTGCAAACATAAATTATGTTACAGAATTATATCTCAACAACTGGAATAAATCTCATACACTGGCGATATATTCATTTAACCCGTGTTATTTATTTCTTACTTAAGAGCAAAGCTTGCAGATTATTTATATTTTAATCAGACTTGAACAAAAAAATCCAGTTTAAAACAAAGCTCAGTATATGTATGTACATTCATAATTAAACATACATTTTATAAAATTTATCACGAAATAAGAAAAGTACTCATTTAATGAAAGACGAAAGAGAATTTATATTTTTATTGCACTCTTTTAACATCAGTTTATTCTGTTAATTGTAATGAAGGTAAACAATTACAATCTAAGCAGTTTTAAGTTATAGTAAAGGAAAAAATATTAAGATTATTTCGTATATTTATTTTGAGCTTTAACAATTTCGCTGTAATATTACGCTAGAGACAGATTTTAAAATATTAAAAATTCCTGCAGCATTTCAAAGGAATAGCATAAAAAGCATGCAAGTAATTTACGGATGTGTAGGCATACAGATTTATTTTCAAATATGTTTCCAGAAAAGGTTCTCACTTCTGTATTACTTTTAAATTGCCTCAACACCTCGTCTTGATCTGCCCATCTGCGAACATAAAATAGAGCAGCTGAAAACTTCCTCCAGTGAATACCAAAATAGAAGGAGATGCTCTGAAGGATCTTTTGGGGAAAAATATGATATAAAAGGTACCAATAAAATATCTTTTGCATGAAGAAACAAATTGCAAAAACACAAATACTCTAATGATCGTCATTTGCAGTTCATAAAAACAATCCGAAGCAAACTTTATGAAGACTTACTTTTTTGTTTCTGTACATGGAGTAATTATTGATCAAACAATAAATATAGTAAAAATATGTTTGCAGTTTTTTAAACACAATTAAAAATATTAAAGTAATTTTATTGAAATATTTTTCATACAATCTGATTTTATTTCATTATTTTTCTGAGAATTTAGAAACATATTAAATTATTATGTTCTCGTCGTGTATTACAAACTCGTAGAATCAATAAAATAGTTCTTAAAATCAAATGTTCGTAAGATAAAAAAATTATTGTTCGGTCTTAAAACTAAAATTTTACCAAATTGTTCTCACTCTTTAAATAAAGTACTTTGACCAAAACTGTTTTGTATGCACTATATAAAAATTAAACGTATACAAAATTTATAAGACCAATTTACATTTCCAGTCTATTAAAAAGAAAATATAAAAATTTTTGAAAATCAAAATAATAAAAAAGTTGCAAAAGATAAGTTCTTAAAAGAAAAAGATTTTTTAAATTTTTACTTCATAAATAGGGATTAAAATTATCATTTTGTTTGTAAGTCCATATTGCTAAAAGCCAGTAGTTCGTAAAATCATGAATGTTCATAAATTAAAGGTTCATAAAAACGAATAGGTGTTGCAGTAGAACAGATAAAAGTTAAAATACTGCAATATATTTAAAAAGATTTTATTTGATTCATTTTAAAGAATTTCTCAAGATTTAGTAGAAAAATTGACTATGATGTCCTCAAACCTACTCTTAATATTAAACAACCACATGAGGTAAGACAGTTTATAAACTACACTTTTTTAAAAATGGTTTATGCATAATTAATGACGAGAAAAGATTTTCGATGTTACTCAAAAGGAAAAAGATGAACCGAAATGTTTGTTGTGAAACTTTTTGCCATTTTTCAAAAGATTTTCCTTTGCTAAAACAAATTATTATTATAACACCCGGCTATTTGGAACATTTCCTCACCTTTTCAGCCCTAAAAAATACATAAAAGATGGCACTTTGTCTTGTGGAGAATGCAGTGGGTGAATGCAGATTCGAATTGTGGAGAATGCAGATTCGAATTATCTACTGTTAATGAGAATGAGCACCTTTAGCCAACAAGGACAATAAGGCCATTTAAAACCAAGTATAACACTCTGAAAATATAACAAAACAGGGTATAAGATCAAACATTAAATAACGAAAATTTAAAGTAATTATTTCACTTGTAAACATTTATCTTTTAGGTAATATGGTAAAACATGTTTTATATTTGGAAAAAGAAACTCAATAACTTTGCAAAATACAGGAAACTACTGTTGCTTCTTGCGAACTTATACTTACACAGAAACTTAAACTGGGTGTCTAACCTGAACAATCGAGGAATTACTTGGTGGTCAGAAATTCACGAAGTATTTGGTTTTGGGAATCAACGAGTAAGTCTTTCAAGAAACATTCAAGTGAATATTGGAGCTGATAACATAAAAGGCGTATGTATAAGTACACTGTTCTTGATAATGCACAGACAGTTGACCATATAGAAATAGAAGGGCCTGATAATTTTAGACCATTTATGGCAAAATAGGACAAAAATCTAATCTATATAAGAGATCTAGGAGCAATTAAACCAAATAAATATGCAGTCTATCTTGTTAACTCTTAAGTAAAGTTCATTGGCAAAGGATTGACTTTAATAGAAAATTCTTTCGAAAATATTGATTACTTGTAGGTACTTAAAAATATAATGCAGAGTTTTCGCAGTTACAGAAGACTACAATGGTTTCTAAGATAATATTAGAGAGGTTTTTCTAAGGATCAAGGTACAGGTAAATTGAGTGATGTTCAAAAATGCACAAGACATGCTCCTCACACTCACATTCGAGGTCACGGGAGGTCATTGGTTCACTCCAATCAGGTTTATTAAAAAAATGAACAATAAATTAAAAAATTTCATTCCACAAGCAATGATTATATTATTTAATTGAGAAACCATAATTTCATTCTTAATATAAAGCTTTTAGTGTTTAAGAATATGAAATATTAATGAATTATAAAAACAATAATTGCGTGCTGGCATTAAAGATTCTATATCAAATTTCTCTGAAATATAAGAAGGAGTTTTTCAATAAAATTATCGCATTCTGTGCCAGAAATTGTAGCACTCATCATTAAACCTTGAGCACGTAACACATCGAAGTTTATCACGTTTGGGAGATTTTGCTGGACATGGAATCTCTTCTGGTTCACTAGAATTGACCTCGGTGATTTTTGGCAGCTTTCTAGAAACCATTTGTATAGTTTTTGTCTTCCTACGTGGTTTTGTAAGAAGCAATGCAATTATATAAGAAATTTTCTTTCATTTGAATATATTGCTTAAGAGAATTCTTTTTTAGCATTAGAGCAAGTCTGGCATTCATTTCTTTGAGGTTCAAATTACAATAAAAAGAAACATCAACCACCCGTTAGTTTTTGAGATGAAGAATATGATACAGATCTTTCTATTTACTATAATTACACTTCAGTTTGTTACATTATTAATCCGAATACTTTCTGGTCTTTTTCTTATTAGTTTCATCAATGATTAAATTTTGAGAAAATTTAGTCATTTCCTTAGTTTTTCTTTTTACCAAACTGATTGATTTTTTGCTTACAAATATGATTTCTCCTCTGTCAAATTCTTGATCATTTTGACTGCTCTGCTTAAATTCCCTATCACTGTTATGATAACTGCATAATCTCCATTATGTTTATCTTGGCTTGGTTCATCAATTCCTTCCGAAGAGTGATTCAGTTTCATTTAATAAATATCTAAGACATTCCATCTCTTCTTCATACTCTCTTTGATTTACATTTCTACACTATTGTTTATAAATAAAATGGCAATCAAATGCATGAAAATACTTTTGAATGCTAAATTGAGCAGCTTGTAGAAGAAATTTTCTAACTGGTCCCATGTGGCGCGGAATCCCTCTGATGCCATAGGAATTCCTAGAAACGAGGAAAGGAAAGACTAAATAACAATACTTATTCGAGTGACGTGAGGGAGGATACTGGAAAGATGACTGTTTACCCAACCTTGTTGATATTCGAAGCATGGGGTGACTTTGTGCTCCACGGACACTCTTAAGATCTTAAATTTTCGTAGCTTAAATAATTGTATAGGAAAAACTTAAATAATCATATGCGAAAATTAAAAAAAAATGAACTAAAGTATATTTTGATTAAATTGTTTAAGGAAGTGAAACAGTTTCGTATTGAACATTTCAGAGCTGAGAAACAATAACCTAAAAAAAGAATATATTAAGGAAACTGAAGTGTTTAAGTCATATCTATGAAACCTTCGATTTTTTATTAGTGAAATCAAATTCTATCCCTTTTTACTTTCTGATGCAAATTTAGCGATTTCTCCGACTTTCATCATACAAAAGAAATATATTTTAATGCATAACTATAACCTATTAGTGAAATAAAAATAAGTTATAGCTTATATTTTATTCTGTTTCCAGATTTTTTGTAGAATTAATTTTTGTATAAAAATTTCTAGAATTACTTTTGGTGCAAAATTTTTTATCATTCCTTTTTACGTGTGCTTATGACAAATTTTATGCTATGAATCAGGTTTCCATTCCTTTAAAAACAATGATTTGTTGGTCAAAAATAACTTTTAATATGAAAGTAAGTACCATCGAAATACTTTTAAAATTCATAAGTATGTGATAAATTATTTAAACGCTAACAAAATTCTATTGTAAGTAATTAAGAAATTTTAATAAGTATTATTCTTACAATTGTTATATCTTGCTAATTGGCTCAGACTAAATATTAAATTTCTATTTTTTCCAGGCACTTTTAGGCGTTACATAATAAATATCTTTTTATTCCTTCATAAAGCGTTAGCAGTGACAGATGAAATTAATTTCCGTAACTTGAGAGTTTCTGTGTGTCGTCTCGAGCAGAGAAGTTATAATGAGCTGTGTGAAGCTTCCATGAAATATAAAATGCGAAAATTTATTAAAAATTTCATACTGCAAATAAATATTTCTTTGAAATGAAATAACTTTAAATGAAAATTGCAAGTCATATTTTAGAAAAATATAAAAGTATTCTTAGAGATTACTAGTATAAAGGTTATCAAGAGTAAAAATAAAGTACCAGAAATTTTTATGAAGAGTTATACTTAAATTTAATCTGTAAGAATTTATAATTTAATATCCGTGATTTAAACTATTATTTTAAAATAGTTTCATATTTCTCCAATGAAGTATTACATAAAAAGAATGTATAATTTAAATTTTAATGTCGTGAAAAAGAATAATAGAAATTAGACGAAAAATTTCAATTTAAATTCATCGAAGACAAAAATAAATAAATAATTTCAAGCAATTCTTGCTCTTACAAAAAATATAAAGAAAAGAGGCTTCAAATTTTTTATAATAAAGAAGAAATTTTAATCTGAAAATATTTGAGTAACATATTAAAAATTTAGTTAACGTAATTTTTTATTTAAATTCAAAATAAAATTATCATAAATAATATGATGTAATATTTAAAAAAGGAATAAGAATTTTATTATTTAGATATAACAGTTGTATATTTACAGAACTGAATTCAGTGGTCTGACAGCCCAAGGGGGCAAGACCCACGCCGTTTACGAGATTGTGGGCTCTAGTGTGCGGTGTACCGGTTAGGAGGTAAGCCCAAGGCGAACTTATAAGCTGCTGGGAAACACATAGTGAATGGCTTCCAAGCATGACTTGTACTCATTTCTTTTTAATCCACTGAAGGGATGAAAGACTGAGTCTGCCCATCCCAGCTCGAGGATCGAATCTCAGATGGAGCGCCACACACCGGACATCTTATCAAATAATTTAAGTTAAACATTTTAATTAAATAGGATAAAATTCTTTTACATATTTTAAGCAAATGAAATAAAATAATGAAGCAAACTAAAACTGAATTTTAATTAAAAAATATAAAAAAATTTTCAATTTGTATAATTTAGGATACCAACTCAACGAAACAATCAGAATACAAAACAGGTTGAAAAGAAGGATTTTTCGGGTTTTAAAATCATTTGTATAAAAATTTTATAGAAAAAATACACATTTCACACATAAATTTAAAAAAATTAACATAATGCAAAGGGGACAAAAACAATGCAAACGAAAACTAATCAATGCTAAAACGAATGGTTAACCATACGTGGTAATCAACAAAAAACAAAAATAAAATATTCAGAAGAAAAAAATAGTTAATATACACAAAATCTTAAAATAGAAAGTAATTTTACAAATGTTATGACAATAACATCTTAAAATTTATTTGAAAAGAACTTAAAACTGACGAATAACTTTTTCGTAATCGCTAGAATATTTATTCTCCAATCTTATCATGAAGCAAAATTAATAATTAACCAAGTTAAAAAGATGATTCCTTATAATTGAAGCAAAAATTTTTTCTAGGGGAAGTTAAGTTATTTTCAAATAAAAGTATGCGTAATTAAAATAAATATTTAATTTAGATTTAACAAATAAAATGAGCCTGATTTCTTATTCACCTAGTCTACCCTTTATCTCAGCCTGAGTAACCGACAATATATATATATATATATATATATATATATATATATTATTTGACTGTCTGAAGCTCTCAAGAGATGAGATTTACTCTTGGGTCAGCCATCTTTTGAATCTTGCCTGACATCGTCAGGCAGCTGGAGGATTAGAAACAACAACATAACAACATATGTATATATATATATATATATATATATATATATATATAT
>JAPDSC010048203.1:113644-129208 GCA_026290005.1 Latrodectus geometricus
ATATATATATATATATATCGATAGATAGATAAAGTAGGCGTGATAAAAGGACCATGTTTTTAATGCCTTCCAAGTGAAGTGATACGTCAGGGGATGACAAGTGAAACCTCGGTAGTCTTCAGTTGGGTCCCTGCTTCTAATTGATGAAGGTTGGGATCTCAAATCAGGGCATAGAAAGAGGGTGGTGCCCACTCACATAGGAGAGAAATCCGAGCAGTCCGCATTTGCACCTGGATTAAGAAATAAGAGGGCTAATTAAGTATTCTTTTTTAAATTAGTTTGGAAATTTCTCTTGATATTTAATACACATATTTTGTTTTCGAAAATAGTATCTGTAACAGGGAGTTGTATCATTTATTTAATCAAATAATTAAATATGCTTTAGACATAATTTAGGAATAGGTGACATGTAAGAATCATTTAAATAAATGTAATATTTACGAATATTTATTGCATTTTAATTCATTTGTTTATTCAATAAGGTTTTTTAAAGAAGACTTTAAAATTGTATTGGATATAAATTTAATACACAAATAATTATTTCTACAATGATGATCTTTATTTGTTCAGAATATATCTCATTGCATTACTAAAATAATATATAATAAAGTATGCCTACCACTCTTATTCCAAATTAGTTATCATTTAACATTTGTATCTATAATAGCGATGAATTGCAAATGCTATTATTTAAATCTAGGTATTGATTTCAACTCTGCATATGTGTTGTTAATATTTATAAGGAAATAAATTTTCCTGCATTTTAAAATATTTGCAGTGCATACTGATTACTGTTAAAGTCGCATTACGACAGTTGTCAAACTTATTTTTATTTTCTTTTTCAATATTCTAAATGAATTCACTTTGAACGAAAGCTACTAGAAATACTAAACAATTTAAGAGGGAAAAAAGCTTTTAGAAGAAAATTTCCGTCTTATTTTTTTTCAAAAATAAAAATCCTTTTTTTTTCCCAAGAAAGCAGAGAGCGAAAAATATTCATTTCTTGTGAAAGTAAAAAAGCCATTTCAAGCGACTTAATTTAACTGCAAGTTGTTATTAACTTTCAAGTATAAAAATAACTTTTTAATAATAATATATGTATTGCAAAATTTATTATTCTCCACATATATGAATATTTAAAATATTTGTCTTATTTCATTATATGATCTACATTAATAATTACGTTTCTTAGAAAACAGTTTTAAATTTTATAGAAAACCAAAAATATATTATTTTAATTTTATTTTCTATTCATTAATCTATAAAATTTCACTAAGAAATTTATATTTGATGATGTTAACAAATAATTGTTAGCAGATCCCGACTTTTTTATTTAAAATTTTACGCATTTTCAAGTGACGTATTCTCTCTTTTATACGCATATTAAGGATAAGACTTTAATACTAAACATTATAATGAATTTATAGGTGTTTTAAATATGAAGCAATATGTGTGTGTTGTTTGGAAGATTTTATTAACAACATTAGTACTTTTTTCATGATTTGAAGTTTTAACATTGATACTCTTTGAGGCTTTTATTTATTTTGAAGGCACAACAAAAACTAAAAGAATTTTCCCTGTTTCTTATTTATGCAAGTTTAAGATTTCCTCCTTTTCATGCATACCTGACGAGTCGATAAAAAATTCAATAACTGTTTCCGTTTCCAGTCTTTTTGGTATATGCAATCACATGTAACTTGTATGGTGTGCTCTAGCAAAGAAGATGTTATGCTTAAGCCATAGCTTCCAAGAAATTTTTAAAAAAGGATAATAGAAATCTGTGGAAGAGCTTTGTCACAGATTAGCATCAACAAACCGATGGAGCTCCCCTATATCATTGAGGAATGACCAGTGATTGCAGCAAATGAGGCCTCACTTTGCTGATCTGGTAGGAAGTGGCTTGTCATTTGATATAAGGTATGTATCAGTAATACAAATGCAAGAAAGGAGAAATGTTCTTTTTCTTTGAAACTGTCATCTGATTATATGCTGTGGTTTCTTCTACTTCCAAAAGCAAATGGTTAAGACTATTTTATGAATTGTACAGCGTGCAAATAAGCCTCACACGTACGACGACGATAGGAAATCATCCCGATATCTATACTCTGCGGGGGGGGGGGGGGGTTGAACATTGCATGTTGAGTGCCAGATAATAGGGCAATATTTATGTCACATTTTGTGGCAGTTTATAGTATACTAATTGCAGTAATGCCAAATGTAACTGATTAACTAATAAGCTTCTGACATTCTTTAATTTAACTTTTGTTTAAGGTTTCATCCGAATTAAAACTTTTTTACAATAAATTACATATGCCCAAAAAATATTTTCAATCTCAAAATAGAACTAGAAATCTCTAAAACGAGGTATTGTTAATTTACAACAATCTTAAATAGAGTTTTGTTCTATTTCTTGCTAAAAAAGCTGTAAAGGTTAAATAAATAATGATTTTCTTTCGTCGTTCGATAACCATTAATTCTTAGACTTTAAGATTTTTTGCTTCTTTAACATCGTTTACTAATGTTTAAATCAGTTTTTACCTAAAATGATATTTCGACACCTCGTTTTATTTTGATTAATATATAAAATATTATTTTCAATTACTTTATATTAATCATATATGTTTATATGAAGTTAAAATAATGATTTGTGTAAGAGAGAATTAATTTTTAAATATTTTTTAAACAAATTCATATACTTCAAAATTCATATTTTACTATAATTATAATCTACTGCGTACTTTTCGTGTATAACAATTATAACTTCTTAAATGCACATTTTTTCTTAATGTTTGAAATGAGTTTCTTATAAATTGAGATAATACTTTATACACAAAAAGACTTATTTAAAATTAGCTTCCAATAAATCCTATGAATTTTTATATTTTTCAAAAAAGTCATCGATTTCTTTTTTTAGAAATTTAGTAAGATTTAGATAGTTGATTTTGATTCTTTGTTTAAACCCAGAAGGTTTCCCCGCACAAATTCTTTTATTTGATTCAAAAGATATTCCTGAAGATTATTACTGTTAGTCCATAAATTCAAAAGGTTTCTGGTGTTGTAAGTAGTTTAAAGTATATGACGGACCTCGCGTAGACTTTTATTAATTTTATTATAAAACAATAACAAGTAAAAGTAGCAAATAACAAGCAAGTGTATAAGTAATAAGCTGACAGTCAGTCAAGTTCCATTCTCCTCAGTGGTCAGAAGCGGAATAGTCTCGTCTACATAGAGGGCACTGTTCTTCGGTTTTCTACGCTTGCGCCAACAATTACTTTAATAAGAAAAATTATAAACATTTATTTTCTCAAAAACGACTTTTATTCATAAAATACAGTTTTATAGAAAAAAATTTTAAAAAATACTTTTAAGACTAAAGAAATTAATTTTAATATTCATACATCTTTCATTTCATTCCTTTATAACTGATATATAAATAAATTTTTATTGATTGTAAGAATTACGCTTAAGGAGGAAAAATACATTTTATTCTTAATCAATTTGTTTATTTTAAATAAAATTAATATTTTTAATAAAGTATAACAGACATATAATATATTATTTTAGAAAAGAATAAAATTTGTCAGTGTGAAAATTAGAAAAAAAATTTTTCATTGGTAAATTTTTCAATTTTTTTTCAGTTCAATATTTTTTAGTGGATTTCAAAATAAATAAATCATAAGAACTTCAGAAAGATGACGAGTCTTACTTCAGAAAGCGGCTTTTCCTGTAGTGAGGGCTCCTTACTATTTTACTTGAACGAATGGTATATTTAATTTCATTTCGTTTACAAATTAATTCTAAAAAGAACATTTTCAATGCAGCTATAAGCAAAGGGAAGAAGTATTTTTAAATGAAATATTATTGTGTTGTTTGAAAATGTAATCATTTTCTCAAGTTCTTTTAACTATGATCTTCTTAGAGTTGTGTTTGTATATCATTGGGCACCTCTTTTTTAACCAGCATTCATCTAATCTAGAGAGGGCAAGGTCCTCGCATTCGTAAATGATATGCCTGGCCATTTTCTCTTGCATATGATACTTTCCTGCAGATAGAGGGTCTTGCTCAAACAGTCCCATTTTATGGAGGTGTTTTTTGATATGGTAGTACCTAGTTATGAAGCCTACGATTAAACGTATTTTCTGCCTAGAGCATTTTAGACTTTCAGAGACAATCCTCGCAGATGATACGCAGATCATACTTTTAGCGTGGGTTTGACCAGGAGTGTTGAGCTAGGTTTCGTATATTCTCTCTTTTTCCCATCTAAGAACAGTGGTGTTTGCGGTTTTCAAATTGACCCCACAGAAGGGTTCTGCACCAATGGGATAATAGACGATCATTGTTAAGCAAATTCATCAGCCTTTTCATTACCTCCAATTCCTTTGTGCCCTGGCACCCATACAAGGATCACCTTGTTTTTAGTTGCCAGTTCTGTAAGAAGGTTCCTACATTCCAAAATGATTTTAGATTTGATTTCGAAAGAATTTAGCGCTTTTAAAGTGGCTTGATTGTCTTTAAAATGAGAATCCGTTTACCATGGTAACACTTCCTTATATTTAGTTGCAGACAGTGAATAATGGTCAGAACTTCTGCCTGGAAGACCGTAACGTATCGCCCAAGGCTAACAAATAAGCTGGTTTTTGGTGACACGCCACATACACCCAGTCCTTAAAGGCTGTTTTTCAGTGATCTATCTGTGTACCAGATTAAATCTCCTGTTTTAGTTTCGAACATGTTGTTGTCCCATTCGTCTATAGTTGAAAAAACTATCTCAAATGTACTTTCAAACATGTATGACTTTTCCATCATGTCCGAGGCCATCAGGAAAGTAGGATCTTGAATTTTCCCGGTAATACCCCTATTCCCTTTGGCAGCAGGCTGATCGTACCATTGGTTTTGAAACTTCGTTCTGTATGCAGTCTATCTGGCAGTGCTGCAGATGAAGATGTCTAAGATAGTCAGATCCAACATAACTTCCAATGTTCTGGTTGGTGCGGTGGACATTGCTCCTGTGACGGAGAGACATGCCAGTCTTTGTAGACCTCCTAGTCTGTCAATAACAGTCTTTTATTCCTCCTTACGTCACCAGATCACACAGGAATATGTGAGAATGGGCCTGACAATAACTGTGTTGGTTTTGGCTGTAGACCCCAGTTTTTACCAAGCATATGCCTGCAAATCATAATGCTTTTCTTTGCTCGGTTAATTCTACCGTCAATGTGCTTATTCCAGGCGAATTTTCGATCTAAATAAATGCCCAGATACTTCACCTCTGAAGCCACATTGATTTCAACATCAAAAAGTCTTGGTATGAAAAATCCTTCCCGTTTCCTTTTGCGTGTGAAAGGTACAAGGTAGGTTTTCTGAGGATTAATCATCAGGTCCCTATCCATGCACCATTTACCTACATAACTTAAAGTATCTTGAATTTGTATGTCAAAAAGCCTTGCAAGAACTTTAGATGGTAAGTTATGAAGTAGTTAAGGTTAAAGTTAAAGGTACAAGGTAGGTTTTCTGAGGATTAATCATCAGGTCCCTATCCATGCGCCATTTACCTAAATAACTTAAAGCATCCTGCATTTGTATGTGAAAAAGCTTTACAAGAGCTTTAGATGGCAAGTTATGTCGAACTCTTTACCAAGGATAAGGATGACAATTTCATCAGCACATACTTGCGTATAATAGCCCCTATCATTTAGATATTTTATAAGGCTATTTGCAACTAGGTTCCTAAGTAATGGTGAAAGAACACCTCCTTGAGGACAACCTCTAGTAGTCTTTTTTTTCAAATGATTCACCGAAGATACTCATTTGTATACATCTATTCGAAATCAAAGCCTCAGTCTAAGTAAACGGGGTCTGAGTAATCCCTGACCTAAGTGCATTGAGGATGGATAGATGGGAATAGTTTATCAAAGGCACCCTAGATGTCGAGGAAAAATGCCAAGGCAATTTCTTTTTGATCCAGAGTGATTTCAGTCTTAGAAACTAGCTGATGTAAAGCAGTTTCAGTAGATTTGCCGGGTTGATAGGCAAATTGAAGAGCATGCAAAGGACTGTTACTACCCAAGTAATCTCTAATATACCTATCAATGATTTTCTCCATAATTTTGAGAAAGAATGAAGAAAGTTTGATAGGTCTGTAAGACTTGGCCTGGTCATAGGTGTTCTTGACAGGTTTGGGAATGAAAACAATCCTGGTCTTCTGCCATATCTTTGGTAAATAGCCCAGTGCTAAGATAGCTCTGTAGATTCTAGTTAGCACTGATATGATAACCACCCCTGCCTTCTGGATCATGACGGACATAATTCCACCAGGCCTTGGGCTTTTTAGTGGTTTAAAGGCAGAGATTGCCCATTTAACAATGCTGTGATTAACGATATTTTTAGCGATGGTCCATTGAACACCATTGACTTTTCGCAAAGATCCAATGCAGTGCTTCACTCCGTTTCTATAAATATCTCTAGCATCTGGAAAGTGGGTTTTGGTCATAATTTCCATAACCTCTTTCCCTCAAGCAGCAAAGTTACCCTCCTCGTCCCTTAAGGTGCCAATTAAAATAGGTTCATCCCTTTTGAGGAGCTTTTGGAGTCTAGCTCCTTCAGAGATAGAATCTATCTCTTCACAGAACTTCCTCCAGGAGTTAATTTTGCTTTTCCTAAGAAGTTTGTTATAATTAGTGAGGGCCGTTTTATACTTCTCCCATTCACCATTTTTCTTAGCTTTATTGAAAGGTTTTCTAACATTTGTCCTTTCGGATGCTAGAGAGTCATTCCACCAAGGACATTGGAATTTAGCTCTCCTAGTGTGAATAGGGCAATTGTTATGATAAGGATCTAGAGTACTACTGTGCAGAAGATCTGCTGTAACTTCTAGATCTTTGTCTTAATAGGTCTGTTCCCGAGCTCAACCAACCCAGTCAAATCCTCCTGGAATTTCTTCCAGACCGTCTTAACTGGGTCTCTGAACATACGATCTAGACATTTATTAGAGTTAATTTCAAAATGGATGTTTTGATGGTCTGAGCCAGAAGGTCTGTCATCTACTTTCCAATTTTTGATACTTTTGCTAATTAGCCTTGTCGCCATAATAATGTCAGTTACTTCAGATCGATTGGAAGTAATAAAAGCTGGTTCGTTGCACACATTTAGAATATCTAACCCGTAGTTTAGAATAAATTCCAAAAGACACTTACCTCTTTTATTTGTGTCCATACTTCCCCAGACAACATGATGAGCAAAACAGTCTAGTCCTATAAATTTTTGTCTCTGCAAAAGTTCATGAGCTTGTACAGAGAATGGTCAGGTGGAGCCTTCTCTTCATAGGGCAGGTACATAGAGCCAAAAACATTTTCTTTGCCCCCCCCCGTCTGCGTTGAGTCTGACTTTCACAGCTGTCAGGTCTTAAGGATAAATTCAGAGAGGGATAAATGTTTGTATGTAGAAGTATACAAGTTCTAGAGTTACTATTGGTACAATAGATAAGCTTACATTTAGTTCCTTTAAGACCACTGATTCTCCCCCTAACCAACCAGGGTTCTTGAATCAGGGCCAAGTGTATATCTCCATCAAGAAAATATTTACTGAGATTATTTATACCACTTCTACTGTGGTGGAGGTTGGCTTGTACTACCTTCACCCTCCATCAGCCGAAGCGGGTTTATCAAGCACTTTTGTCTGCACTTGGTGAAGTCCGATATGGAGCTTATATCCCCTTGCATCAAGTGGGGCAGCCTCCATTTCGGGCACACTAAGAACGATAGTCTGCCCAGATGGGTCGTTCTTGATGTTAAGAACGCTCCACTCCGTTGGAGTGACCCCACCGTTCTGTTCTTCGATTTTCCTTAGGACCTCTTTAGGCTCCAGTTTACTACAGATTTTCGGCAGTTTTGCAATTATCTTGTTGGTTTTTACAAGTTTCCTTGCATCACTCACCAAAAGGGTTGGCTCCTGCCAGGGGCTTATCTCACTGACCGTCTGTTCCAGCCCCATTGAGCTCCCAAGATCTGCACAGTTGACAATAAGTGCCCCGTTCTCAATTTTTCAAGATAGAAAAGGTGGGGCAAAACCTTCCTCATTCCTTCCTATTTTCTCAGTTAACAAGAGTTGTTAAAGTCCAAGTCGGAGACCTGTTCCTCTGTTAGAGCACAGCCATCCCTCAATGAGAACCACCCTGAGAGCCGCCCTGTAGGTAGTTTCCCCAGGTCCTTCTCTCTTGGCAGCCTTTCCGGCCTTGCCCTGTACCTTCTGGTTGGCGGAACTTATCTCGCCTTTGGTTACATTGGGTTTTCAACCCAAGTCCCTTCGGCGATTTTGTGTTCCTTCACCATCTTCTTCCACTGGGCACCAGAAAGTCTCTTTTTAAGCTTGTTTCTGGTCAGAGAGTCAGTCATGCTAGCGATAGCTTCTGACTCAACCCAGAAGAAAATGGTTTGGAGATCATTCCTACTTCCTTTTAAAGGATTTATTGCTGTCCCTTCACTACATGTAGAAGTTCTACTTCAGACGCTTCCCCCGCAAATGCAAAACGGTGTGTATTTTCTTTTGTCTTTTCAGACATAAAGAAACAATTAATAGGTTCAAGTCTTACAACAGTCCACACAGCATTGCCTGAGTTACTGGCATGCAAAATACTCTAGAAGTTTGCTAGGCAATTAGAGGTTCTGTTAAGACACCATTACCGTGGTGTAAAAGCCCTAGGCACGAGTCGCCTAACACCAGGGTTATGGGAGTTGGTTCGAGGCCTCTGATTCTGTATTCAAGGCTATCCTGTCATCCCTACAGGACGTTCGGCGACCCACCATCTGCCATCGCGCCTGGTACCTGCTCAGGTCCCAGATTTGACTATTATAAGAACACAGGATTTATTTGCATTATAGAACTCCAAAATTGGGATAATGATCTCAACAAGTATAAAACTAAGCAACTTTTTCTGATAACTTAATAAGAATACTAGAATACTTTCATAATAAAGTATTTTCACTTCCTAGTTCGGTAGTCATCTAACATCTTTCAAATTGGCATAACGTGGGAGACAATGTCGATGGGGCTATTTAGTGCAAGCTAAAATGTCTTTCGATGAGACTCTCTTACATCTATATATTGCTGATAATGAAATAGCAGACACATGTTAAAAGTGGAGCACACGTGCCTTTGTTTTCTTGGGCATCACTTTTTTTTTATTTCAATTGTTTTACACTCTTTCCGTAAGAGCACTTCCTGTAAGTGAAGCATTGCTTATCACAAGCAACGATAGGAAAGGTGACCACTTTATTCCTCAATGGGTTGCGCTGGAGTTAAAAAGGGTTGGACATGTCTCCACACTAATCTGTGACGTTCAAAGTTATTTTAGTGTGGTTGGGCCGTGGAAAGGAGAGTTTTGTCTCAAGTCTTACTTCTTCACCTGACTTTGGTTCAAAATTATAGGACGCTTCGTGATAGATGAGTATTCCAACCTTGTTAATTTCAAGGCACTTGTCCAGTTCAAGGCTCCATTTCACAGATGTATATCGAGGTCATAGATTGAAACTTTCTTCTATAAATTTCCAGTATGCTATAGCGATATTCACAAATAATTTTGACTATTAAATATTACTCCAAATCCTCTGATAAGATACGACCATACGTTTTTGTAATTCTGAAGGGTATCGTTTAGCAGATAATTTAAAGGCAAGGACTTAACATGCTGAAAATTCTGAAGTGGCTGCCTAATATTTCTCTACGTAAGTTGGTCAATTAATACAGTAATTAATAAAATGATTGGAGCTTATCTTAATGTCTTCAAGGAAAAACAGGAAAAACTATTAAAGAACCTAAAATAACAGTAACATAATTATTGAGATGACTTTTTTTTATTTTGAAAGTGATGTGGATTATAAGAAATAATTAAAGAATTAAAGTGTTTATATATATGGATAGATAGATAAGTTGATTAAGAAATCAGAAGATTAAATTATGAATATTACTACACTTTAATTTTCTCAATGCTGAAATAGTATAAAAATTTCATTATAATGAAAAAATTTCTCCTGGGTGTTTCAAAACTTAAATTAAGGAATCTGCTGAATATTATTCGCGTTTCTCACTCTTCTTTTTAAATTACGCTGCATTTTCTTTCATTTACTGAAATAGTTAAAGGATTTTTTCTGTGCTTTTGAAGATATATTTTAATTTCACTGATAATCAAAACATAGAAATCATATAAAAAATACTATAAATAGTTAAAAATAAATCTTTAGAAATGGGCATATTATTAAAAAGAAAAATTATTAAATTGTGTCAATCTGTTTACTTAAATTTTAAAATTCTCCAAAATTAATTTATACAAGATATTTTTTTTTCATTGAAATTTCAAATAAATTAAATTTAATAAAAAATTTACAATGTTTACTTTTGAACAATATTAAAAAGGAATAGAAACTGCATGATATAAATTAGATTATGAAATTTTAAACTAAAAATTTTATTTATTAAAATGTAATTCAATTACTCTGTGGGAATTCAAATGCCAAGATTTGGGTTCCACAGATATATTTCACCTTTCCTTTCATTAAATATTTGAATATGCTACAAATTTTACATGAAAGAGAAAGTAAGTTTGCTATGCTTGTTGGAATAATTATTTTTAAAAGAAATGAATTCTATTTTGTGCTTCAAAAATGAAGTAGCAAGTGTATCAAGATAACAGAGAAAATGTTTTCAATAAATTATGCGAAGAAGGGAGACTTGAAGTGCGCTGTGAGGGTGCGTGGGAAAATGCGTGTCTGGCGATCCTCATGATGCAGGCTCACTCAATCTCCAGCTTCGCCCAACAGGATTGCCTCATCATTCATTTTTCAGCTCATACAACTTTCCGTATTTTAATTGCGGGTTTTAAGGAAGCTGTTATTGATTGTTAGCGCTCCTTTGAAATCATCTCTGTTGGAGAAATATAAGGATTTCTGATAAATTTATTCAAATTTTTATGTAAAATTTATTTTCTTTCTTATTTGCGTCATGGGATGAATATATATAATCTTTCTGATTACAGATACTCAGAAAATGTTTGTCAGAAGTACGTAGATAACTGCGAGCAATTAAAATTTATTTTTCAATTTAAAATTTAATTCTTTAAATTATCAAATGAAATTTAATTTACATAGAAAATTCTTAATAGGATAAATTTAAAAATTCTTGAGAATATTTACTCAAAATATACAAAACTATGCATTTATATTAAAGTTTTGATTTGCTTATGTAGTTTGATTTCTTTATTCATAAAACATACTTGAAATATTTAAAAATAACTTAAAAGTAAAACATTAATATTTTTAACCTTGAAAGTATAAATCCCTCAAAATAAAAAGAACTTCTTATGTATTCATAATTTTCATTGAATACTGATTTCAAATTTTTATCTTAGAAATGCTTATCAATTTTTGGTTTGAATCACAAAACTAACTTCAAGTTCAATAGCATTTTCCTAATGGACAGCTGTAGAAATTTTACTTTTCAGTTTTCAGAACCGATAATATCCAATGACCTAAATTAAAAATTTATTTTAGTCATTGATTCTCTGGCTTAATTTGAAGATTCTCTCTGAGAACTGAATGTAGTTAAGGCCATTCATCATGCAATGAATATGTTTCAAACTTTCTTTAAAATAGTTGCAGACAAATGCTCAAAAAGCTTTTTCCGATAGATTAAAAGATCCGTATTGCTGCAAATCACTTCACTACTTTATTACATAACATTAGACTAATAAGGGTTCATTTTGGATGAATCTCTTTTTGGGCAAACCTGTTTTGTGTGATTTTTGTGTATTATTTAAAATTTTCAATCAAATTAGAATTAACTGACCAAATTATGAATGAAATGGTTTGATATGCCATTTGCTTTTTACCTTATGACATAAATATTTCACCGACCAATTACATTACATATATATTGTTACTCCTGTGCATACTGCATTTATATAACACGTGCGATCAAACTCTCTGTTTAGTACTGGCTTACATAATTTATTTATTTTTTGAAATACAAGGTGAACAAGAAAGTTACAAAATTGAGAGTTTCATCATGGAGAGACAAATCTCCTCACCTAAAGTTGTAAAACCAATGCTATACAATACCTCCATTTACAGCTCTATCCCCAAACGCTTGACGAATTCGGCGTAATGATGCACAGGAAGTCGTAAAGCAAATAAAACGAACGAGCTTTCGTCACGTCCATTTCTCTTCGCTACTGTACGAATTACGTTTGATGGTTGTGCATGGTTTACCTGTTTTTACAGTGACTGATATTCCTACACTGGACTTAAACCTCTCATACACGATAGGATTCTGCGTTTGGGTATATTAAGGAGGTAGAAAGTAATAGGATGCCTCTTGTCCTTTCGAATTCTGCTTACCAGAATACAAAAAGGACATCTGGAAGAGGAAGTTATATTTAAGGGGGTGCCATTTTTCAACATTTATTGCTTTTACCTTAATATGTATGCCTTGAAAATTGAAAACGAAAATCTCCAAAAATTTCATAAATCAAAATAATTAATTCAATCAGTTTTACGGCTTGACGTGTATACAAGTCTTTTTATTGCTTCACTCATTTGTCTGCTTGTAATCTCTGCTATCAATATTTCATATTATGATGCATTTTACATCCAATTTATATATCAAAAAATTCTTTTTTTGAAAAAAAAAATACTACCAAAGCTTTAACATGAGGAAATTAATCAAAAAAATATCACTTGCTAATCCTCTGGATTTGATGATGCAAAATTTGTCTGATACTGAAAAAATCTCTTTCATATTTTAATTTGATTTAAAAAATACATTTGAAAGATAAGAATTTCTTACACTATATTAAGATGAATGAGGAATAGTAGAAGGTTTGTTAGATAAGGTAATACGTTTAATTATAAAAAGGAGTATATTCATGAGTTCTTTAAGACATTGTGAACTACTAAATGTGACTTTGTGATTTCTAGCAACAGTTAGATGTATGAAGATTTAAAATTTGCAACAATTATTTCTTCTAACTTTGACAAAAATAATGCAGAAAACGTGAGTTAATTATAAAAGTTCTCTATAAGGAATATTTTTAAAATGTGGAAGTAATTCTTAAAATCCTTTATGGATTTGTTAAACTAGGGTTATAATAAAAACTTAAAAAGTCTAATATGGATTAAATAAAATTAAAATGTTCGTATATTTTTTCATTTAATTAAAACAAAGATAATAATCTCTTAAACTAAATAAAATTAATAATGGAAAAACTTAATGCAATTCATTAACTGAATTATAATGTTTTATACAGGGGAATCAAATAGTTTTTACATTTCTTAGTAATATTTCATTATATGAACATATAATAACATAATAATTTTTCTTTTAATTTTTTTTTCTTTATTGTAGCACATTTTCATAACTTTATAGCTATCTTTTCATTTTTCATATGCTTCTTTTTATTTGATCCGTATAATCAATGCTCATAAGTTATCATAAATAAGACTCATCTTTGTATGCGTCTGTCAATTTTTGTATTATTTGTTTTACAGACATTTTAAAAAATAAAATTTAAATTTCAAAATTATTAATTTTCATTAAATATTATTTTCCCCAAATATCACCAAAATTACTTTACAACACTGTGGGAAGAGACACTCGATAGCAAGAGGCTACTTTCAGCAATTAGAGTCATATTGGAAGAAAATTCAGAACGGTCCGCGGATGGCGCACTTGATTAGAGTCTCAATTATGTCATACATTAATTTTCACACTTATTTTCTCTTCATACAAGAACTGTTTTGTTTCGTTAAGTTCGCTTTTTTGCTATATCTTTCCGGCTCTGCTGAATGCAATAACCTTGTTTCTTGTATCATTTCAAAAAGCAATTCCTAGTTATTGTGAAAGGATTTCAGTTTTTTTATGTTGTCCCTATTCATCGTATAAAAAAATTTAATTTTGTTGTAATAAATAATTTTATAGAAGCATGTGAGAAGTTTGCGTTTCTTAGTCGTTTTCCCTTATCAGGTCACTATTCCCAGCACAAAAATAAATTTTTTCGTATATTTAAATATTCACAAAATAAAAACAGTAAATATATGAACTAATTTTTTTTTTATATTTAAAACAAATTGAACTCTATAGTAATCAACTAAAAAATTTGGTATTTCAAAGATTAATTTATCTTTTAATAATAACTAAAATTTTTCCGTTTTAAATTCATATTTTTGGAGATTATGAGCCAAACCTTATATTATTCTTAAGACAATTATCTCGCAGAAGAAATTCCATTATTTTCTAAAGATTTCACCTCCTTACGACTCCCTATTAGATTCTTCTATATTAAACTTTTCAGTATAGGTCAGATGGCATGGGTACGGCATCATTTACTTTTTCATGTAAGCCAAAAAAATGTGAAGGTAAAATAAAAATTGATCGAAATATCTTTTCGAAGAATTTGGAAGGTTTCGAAGGAATACTCGCTAGCTGAGATAGCAATCCGCATTACACGATGAATAACAGAATTTCACAAATTACAAACATATTTTGCAAAGTCGTTTTTTCAGAAAATTTGTCAAATTTTCCAGAATTTTTTTCATTAAAACAATTAGAGGATTCATTCTTAAGAATTGACTAATTTGTGAATTTAAGCACTGCGCTGAGTGGATTATCAGGAAAATTTACTATTGTTTACCAAAAGGATAATAAAAGTAGACTCCATTTACATTTTATTCGAGTATCGGAAATTTTACTCGGATAGAGAGAAGATAAAGTATTTTTTAAAATTTATTTTCTCTAGAAAAATTATGAATACAAATGCTATTAATGTGAGCAACTGTACTTATAATTTTTCAAAAAAGGTCACTGAAACTTGAAAATTTTCCTATTAGAAATACATACTGTTTAAACAAAAGTGCATGGAAACATTCGATTAACAACTCACGATACAATAAAGAATGATTTAAATCATTAATATTAGTGTTTGGATTGATTCAGAAAGTGCTGTATATCATTATCTACAAAAGTTCATCGGTTCGGTCGTTCTTTGATTCGAATCTTACTTTGAATTGTGTTGCTTGCAGCGGTGAGAACTCCTTTTAAACTGTAGGTTTCGGTCGGTTTTATTTGCCCTTGTGTATGGAAAATGACATTTAAGTGACGAACAAATACAAACCAGACATTTCACAAATGGGCCTTTCATTGCATTGAGAAAGAGAAAAGGATGGTAAATTTCAAGGCAGAATTAAAGAAATATGTTGGCTATTGCAATTGCCGTTTTTTGCTTGGCATTATTCTTTTGTTAGCAATATTATTAATATACTGTTCCCTAGCCCACAGTACCTCTGTGGCGTTAAAACAAGTAATTCGCAAGCCCATGTCTGGGCTCTCAACTGAGTATTTTGGCTTTCGGTCCATCAATTATGCGTGTGATTTCCTCCTCAAGCTTAGGTGTTTCTAGTGATTCAGAATTCATACTATACTTCAGATCCTAATCTAATGAGTTTTCATGTGAAAAAAAATTATCGTTGAGCAACAAACCAACCAACATAGAGCCTAAAAAATAAAATTCATCTGCTAAGA
>JAPDSC010048203.1:134208-145410 GCA_026290005.1 Latrodectus geometricus
TATATATATATATATATATAGAAGGCAGCCATTCTTTCAAAAGATCTTTCAAGGAGTGTCAAATATTTTGTGTTTATAGTTACATTGAAAATGAAATATTTTTTAAATTTTAATTTGATGAATTACTTTTGACATCTGTTAAATATCACCATCGTTTCTATTAGTTACTACCATAATTTATTTGAAATTCGTTTTAATTCGCTAATATTGCAAGAGATTTTTCAATTTATTAATAACGTAAAATATTCTTATATTTCAGAAACTAATGCTTAAGAAGACACGTAAAATTATGTATCAAATATACAATTTTATACTTTGTCATTTTAATAAATATTTTCTCGTAATTTTGTAAACCTATAAAATTAAGAAACTAAGTTCCCTATTAAGAGCAATAGATTTGTCTTATAATATTATGTAAAAAATTTCTATTATTTACTGTGGCATCTTGATATCACTTTTATAAAGTCAAATTTTCTACTTTTTTAGGCTTCGTAAAAAAAGGATATTCAATTTATTTTTAAAAAAACGCCATTTTAGTTTACATTTTAAGAAATGTCACGTAATTTATTCTTAAGGTAGTACCATTTAATTTATTATGTTAATAACTAAAAGACTGTAATATAATGGTTAAATATAAATAATTATTTATAAATTTTTCTATTTAATGTCTTATTTAAATTGTAATTTTACCATTCTCCGCATTGGTAAATTTACAGAAATTGTAAAATTCCTGGAAAATATGAAATAATTGAAAATAGTTAATGAATATTGCTTATTCCGGATATCTAATGAAATATACACACAATTATGTTTCTGACAATTGGAGGGAAATCTGTAGAAATATAATCCTTATTCTGTTCGTCAGCTTAACAATTTTTCTGTATTGCATGAAAGGCAGTGAATCTCATTTCAGCCAGTTTATCTCAAGTTCAGTTATTTTTAGTCCATAATGCTTAAAACAATAAGTTATGTATCATTTTAAAATTCGTTGATATAGTTTGTTATCGATTTAAGTTACAGTTAAAGCTGATATGAAGTTGCTTTTAAGTTGTTTGCGCCAAAACGCATACCAATTTGGAACTCTGCTCGTTTCAAGAAAGGAGGAGTTTTGTACTTCCTAAAAACTTTCAGCCTTGCTTAACTATTTGTTGCATGGAAAATATGAACAGCACCGTATTCGTTTTGACTACATGTACACAGTAATTATTTTATAAAAATAAAGCCATAATTTCATCAGATGCTGTTTGCTCATTACAGTAGAAGTTTTTCCACTTTTTCCAAACGGCCACCCACCAAAATGCATTAAAAAGTGGATGAAAAGAGTTCCATATACAATATTTATTAAATTTATGTTTATGAAAGTTTTCAATCGTTCCACATCTCATTCAATTTGTTTCAACTGATCTATAAGTCAGATTTTCTTCTGTTACCAAACAGTATTTTGAATAAAGAATAAAAACCATGGACATACAATAAAATATTTTTCATATTACAATTTTTCCTATAAAGCTTTTCATTGGAATTCACAAGCTGCTAAAATTTTTGGAATTGGCCTTTTAGTATTTAACTTTCCTTTAGAGCGCACATTCAAAATCTATTCTATCTCTCAAGATTGAATCGATAACCAAGAATCTAATATGAAACGTTCCTTTCCCTTAGATAAAACCTTGAAAAAAATCTCACCATTTACAGTCTAATGCATTTATTGATGCCCTCTTTTAATTTTTGTTAAGTTCCAGAAAAATGAAGCTGTGTATTGCGAACGAAATAACTGGCCTCGGAAGTCCATGAAATGACGCTGCAGAGAACAATTCATTTATCGTTCAGTTGTGCCCGAAGCTCCACCAAAAGTAACTTTCTGCCCGAATAACTACACTGATCGATTTGCACCCGAGTGTACAGCAAATGAAGAGGTTTGTCATTTGCGTAAAAAACTGCAATTTCACGTGATGAAGGAACGGAGAGAGGAAGCACTTGGCCTCACAACTCTTTTTGAGAAGCAGGAATTTTAGAAAAGAATAACAGAAACAAAACTCTGTAATTAAGTGCGATTAATTTGAAACACTGCTGTTGATTTTCCCAGCACTTTTACAATTAATTCAAAGTTTGCGGTAATTAAATTGTAGCAGATTTTTTTTTTTTTTTTTTTTTACATAGTTGAATAAAAATTCCTTATTTGCTTTGGTATAAAAATAAAATATTAAGATTACTATTATAACATTATAATTTTACGTGATTAGATGTTAATACATAATTACTATTACAATTACATATTTTGAAATTAAAATTTTTTTTCTTGCTATGAAATCATTTAGAATATGAAATGAAACAACAGAGTTTTATGTATAATAGAAGTATAGAGTATAGAAATATAACAGTATTTAAATTGTAAATAATGCATTTAAAAACTATAAAAATTTTCTTTTGTTTCAAATACCTAATTATTAAATCAAATATAAAAATAGAAATATGTATATGTCATTAAAATTAAATACAATCTAAATTAATTTAATGCATTTAAACAGTAGTATCCAAAATTATGGACATTTAATAATTTTGTGTGCTTATAGAATATATAATTTTTTCTTAATTACAATATATATATATATATATATATATATTATAAGCTATCATACTATACAGAGAGAGAGAGAGAGAAGAAATAGAATTATTTTGTTATTTTATAAATTGAACACTATTCAAGAATTTTGTTGGAACTTTAATCTTGAAAAGTAATCTGAATTGTTAGACTAAGAAATTTAAGAATTTTTTAAATAAATTGTTTAATAGTCCTGTACAGCAGAAAAACCTTACTAATATTGAAAAGTCTTTTCGATATTTTAGTGTCCTTTCTCAATTTGAAAGTAAAAAGCATATTATGTTGTTTCTGGTTGGATTCATATTATTGACAAAAATATTTTTATTGTAAGAAAAATTTTGTAAAAAATGTTTCACTAGTTGATCTTTATAGTTATTTACAAAAACAATAAAATATGCTGACTACCTATATGAATGAAATGACTAAAGTATATTTGATTGATGTTCAATTATTAAATATTATTTAACAGCAATATTGAATGTAAGCAAGAATTTACGAAACTGGATTTTCATTAGTTCTTAAAATAGAATGTGAACTGAAGGAAGTAATTAGGCAAATCAAGGTTAAGCACGGACTTCATAATGAATCAACTCTGTAAACAGCTCTGCTAAGAATATATGCAGAAAGAAATGTTTTTTTACCAAGACGAAGGCGTGCAATTAAAGATGTTTTTGAAATTGCATGATCCTGGGAAGAAGACTAACTTAATAGGATTAATTTGAGCAATAATAGTGAATCATTTCCGACTGAAACTTCAAATGTTAGAACATAATCATGGTTTCCAGAAACTTCTTTAAGTATTACTTAAAGAAGTTTACAAATATAATTATATTATTTGATTTAAAAAATATAGGATTAATAAGTAATTAACTTAATAATCCTATAAGAGTACTTAAGTTGTGTTTTAAAATGCAATAATTTAGCGAAGTCATATTTGTCCGATTTAAGCAGATGCGACTGGGGGAGATAAAAACACTCTCAACTTATTTTATGAGAACCTGAAGCACTTAATTCTTTTCATATAAGAAATGTTTACAATGTCTAATGTAATACATTACTTTTGCAATGCAACTAATTACGTGGTAGGGTATTATATAAATTTACAACAATTTGACAGTATTTTGACACATTGGTTATAAATTACACGTCGTTCATTTAAATTTTTCAACACATGTAATTACTGACGATAATCAGCGCTTAGCTCAAATGGTTTTGATGCTTAATTTTGTTTAAAATAATTTGCTCCGATACATAAGACTATTAACCAAATTAAAGAAGAGCTTAACATACAAATTCTTTTTTTTTTTTTTTTTTTCAATACCAATCCTTCCAAAAGACAAATAAAACGAAAGATTAAAACTGCTATTACGATATATGTTGAAATGTATATCAATACATATTGTATATAAAATTTTTTTAATGCTGACGAAACCAAATTTTTATATAATTTTATTATATTAGAATATCAACTTTATGATCATTCCATGGCAAACGTTAGGAGTTTCAATGTCAATAATCTCAGTTATTTCAAAAGTATTATTTTGTTTCTCCAGACTTTTTAACTTTTAGTCTCATTCCATAGCCTTATTTAGTGCCGTGGTGGCCTGGTTGGTAAGGGCGTCGTTCTCGTAAACAAAAGGTGGTGAGTTCAAATCTGTGGTGAGTTCCGAAGATCCGTCGTGTTCACTAATGGCGACTGGGGCACGTAAAATATGTCAGGTCGCAATGTCCTCCATGTTACCATTACAAATTAATACCTCTGGGGGTGGTTGGAGCCAGGTTTTGGGTCTTCACTGATTTCAAACTCTAAATTGGAAGATTCAGGTGGTGCTGCCATCTATGAGCCGAAAGTCGTACTTCAACCTTCGTATGAGGATGCTCTTTTCAAAAACGGAAGACGCTCTCTCACTGACTTCATTCATCTAGTCTCGGATGGGCAGGCTTGGCGTTGCCAAATGTCATCAAAAACAACAATAATTTCATTTTAGTCTCATAGATTATGTAATGACTTTCCTCACCAAAAATCACAATAAATGTTCTAAATGTGCTTATTTTTGCAAGCATTAAATTTTAGTCACATTTCATATCATACGTAAAGAACTTCATTCCCAATAATTTTTTTAACAGTTTCAAATAACGACTTTAGTTTCTTTGCTGGATGGAATTTACTTTAAATACGCGATTTGTCTAAGTGACTCATTCAGGACCCAGAATTTCAATTCTAAGAAATGTGTCACAAGTATCAGAATATGGAGAAAAATTGGACATAGCTTTTGTTTAAATGGCGTGACATTATTTTTGGATTAGCTAGTGAAGTATAGGAATTTTACATCCAAGATACAATTTCAAGTGAGTTATGGGTTTTGCGCTTATCTTAGTATCATATCCTGGAATAAAGAGTCAGTAGAACATTAAATGTGAAGACAATCTACCTTCTTGAATTGCAATCTGTCCCATATAGACAACATAGATCTCAAGTTCTTTCTCTTTCTTATACTTAAATTTTGAAAGATGTGGAATAAAATTGGAGAGACATTTTTTACGTAGCTGCATTATTATGGATTCTTATGGTTGTTTTTATGGATCTGCTTTTTGTAGAACTAATTGATGTTTAATTCCTGAGACAGAGGAAAGATGGTAATTAGTAATGTTTAATTTTTATGAGCGAGTGAGAGAGGAAGAAGGAAAACACAAATTTTAAATAACTAATGTAGGCTAAATCGAAGGTTCGCAGTTAAATTCGTAGAAAGTTCACAGCGAAGTACAATATATTATAAAAGTCTTTTGTAAATATTTGAGAATACTAAAAATTATTTCTTTTACGAACCATTATGTGCTAATTTATAGTAATAACAGATAAACTTACGAAATGCCAATTGACACCATGCTCTCGATTTCAACAAGTACATCACGTCCGAGGTATTTTAGTTTCTCCGGTTTGTGAAGCCTTAGATGGGAAGAAACATAAATCAAGCACACTATCGTCAAGAACAGTTTGTGGGCGAGATCAGATTTGCATACAGATTTCGGATTGCACAGCCTTTGTATACATACACTAATCATTAATTATTCGACAATCCTTGTTGCCACAGAATATTTTAACCTAAAATTAAACACAAAGTTCAGGTAGAATGTAAACAGCCTGGCTGCTTGCTGGTCAGCCGTAAACAGTAGTTCCGAATTTTTAGAAAAATTTTAAATTCTTTTGAAATGAATATTTTTTAAAAATTAAGAATTGAAAACTCGAAACAAATATAGTGTAATAGAGTATATACAAAAATATTGATAAATATCAATTACAAATAAGGAAAAATAAAATTTGCTATTATACAATGTCAAAATAGTTACAAACTATTTTGACATTGTATATATATCTTGCATTTCGATAATTTGATCAATATTAATTTTTCATTTTATTTCTGCATTTTTTACTATTAATATTACTTGTTAATAATAGCTCAGAGTATTGATTTTATAATTGTTTAATATTTTCTGTAATTATTAAATATTTTTTACTAATTATAAATTTTAACAACGGTTGCTGATGACTGAACATTTATCTAGTGTAAATGCATTAACTTCGATAGTTAGAAAAGTTTTTTTTTGATTCTTCATTTAGTATTTTCAAATGTGGAAATTTCTATTGTTTTCAGAAATATTATCTCATTCGGGATACAATATTTAAGCTAATTTGTTGGCTAAAGTGATGGACCGTATTTTTGCGGGGTCTGAAATATGGGATGCGTTTTATAAGCCGATACTGCCACTTTCACGCCGGTACTCAGTTTTTGATTGCGTTCATTTCTAAAAATTTCTCTATTTGGAGTTAAGTGCCTTGTTGAGTATGAGAATGTGCTGTCATCACAGCTGATTTCGCTTAAACTTCCCACCTTTCGGAAACTACTTTTATAAGTGTGGGAAATTTTACTGTTCAATTTTCTCAAATTTCTTGGCAAGTTCAGTTGACAGTAATCATACCATGTGGACCTGTATGAAAGTGGTTCAATCACTTAAGAAGTAATGCACAGAGAGAACAAGCTCCTCTTCACTGGAGACGGTTTTTGACAAAGGTGATTTAAAAATGTTATTCCCCAGATAGATTGGGCATTTGCATAATACTTTTAATGTTTGTAGTATTTAATATTTAAAAAATATAAATTCATTAAAATGAGCAGTAATAAACTTTTATTTTTCAAAAATGTATTTAAAAATGGGTTTTATAGGCCAGTAAATGAGGCAATTAAAATTTGTTTAAATATTTTATTTTCGTCATAACTTTCATTTAAATTTTTAGGCTTTTAATACTGACTGAGTGTGTGTGTCACTCGAGAGACTGAGAAGAATAAAGATAAAAACGAAATATTTATGTTTTATTTTGTTTTTATATTATATTATTATTTATTTTAATTTATTTATTAACATGAAACAGTTATTTCTCATTATGTGAAAACAAAAACTCTGAAAGAAAATTATAAACACTTAAATTTATAATTAAAAATTCTTGAAACTATATTTGACATCGTCAATGACAAAAAATTCTTATTATTCTTATGTTAGAGAGAAAAAGCATTATTTATTACATTAAGCGTCAATTTTAATCATAAATAAACTGCACAAATGATGTACATTGATATTTAATCTATTTCAGTACTGATCATTATAAAGTCAAGCTAATTTTCTCACCAAAAATAAAAATTTGCTAAGAGTTCAAAACGTTTTTACAAAATAATATAAAAGATGCTCAATTTATTGTTCAAAGTAGTTTCTTTGCAAAATAATTTTAATGTGAAAAATATAAATCAAGAATAGAAATAATTCTACATCCCTATCAACATAATCTTTTATAACATTTGAAATTTTTAAAATGTTCTTAACTTTGTGTTAGATCTATCATTCAATAATTTGTGATTTCTTATGATAGAAAGATATTAGATATAAATTTAATATTTGGTATAAATATTTTACTTGAGCATATATTGCTTCAAAATCTTTATTTTATTAAATTAAAAAACATACATATTTTTAAATAAAAAAACCTGCACTTTTTTTAATCTATAAAAGCTGTTATATATTCTGTGCAAATTGCAACTTACTTCTAGTAAATTTCAATGCCGTGTTCCATATTGTTTCTGAAAATTGAATTCCATTAAGCCATATATTACACAAATGTAAATTTATTTGACTACATTTGCACACAAATATATCAATATAGTAGAATAGCAAATTTATTACCGTATTTATCATTCCTGTGATAATGGGTTTTCAAAATTACATTGAATTTTTCTATTTGCTATGACAAACGCTTTTTTGTGCTTTTGGTTAAAAGATTTCTACATTGAATTAAGAAAATGTTTCTAAAAAGATTCCACAACTATTATAATCTCATCTGAATAAACAACAGAAAGTTGATTCAAAAGAAAGTATTTTACAATTCCACAAAAATCGTTCAATGACATTCATCTTTTAAAAGTTTCAGCGTGCATTTTTTACAAATCATTCCAAAAGAAGTTTTTTCTTAATTTAGTGACATTCTTTCTGGAATGATAGATGAAAGAAGTCCAAAAATTCTTTTGATTTATTTGAACTAAATCTGGAAATGTCATTTAATTTATATTCTCTGAAAGAGGCTTTCATTAATAATATTAAGGATTAAATATGAAAATTTAGAAAGATCGATTCTTTCTAAAATAATCCATTTTAATACGATTTAAAATTCATTCATCTGAAATCATTCATGCGGTTATTGTAATTCCGACATGAATGAGCACAGTGATTCGAAATCTCTGCTTTCTCATAATTAGGAAAATGTGAACTTATATGAGAATGCAAAATAAAATATTCATCACTTTAATCCTAGCAAAAAAAAGCCAATTATCTTCAGAGACCAATTCTTTACATTGGCCTGGCTAATCTTCATGATCAGAATGTAGTGGTTCGAATCCCAGCTTAACCGAAGATCGTTCATTGAATGCAGCCAGAGTACTTTCTATAGGTCGTATTGTCCTCCATGTGAAATGATACTTCTGGGGATGGCAGGTCAAATATTTTTTACTTGATTCTCGTTCCTAAATGACTTTCCCCCCCCCCCCACCAGCTGCTTACACAAGTAGATTGTGAACTTTCATTTAAATTAATAACTTATTTATGAAGTCGTCAGGAAAGACATTTCTAGATGCTCTAATTCAATCATACGAAAATGGATAAGTAGTTGAAAAGAAACACATTACCTATTAAAAGTTCCCTATTTTAAATAGCTTCCTAGAAAATACTAAAAATGTGTAAGAATTTTATTTTTCATTTGGAGTAATGGACATTGTTCGATGAGTAAATAGGTCAAATTATTTTATTCCAATTCAAAATAATGGTTCATTATTAATATTGAAATTAACAAGAGCTCAAATAAATTATGAGAATGTTTATAATTATAGTAAACAAGATTACACCCATTTGAATAAATCATACATTTACAAAAAAGAAAGTTGTAACAAATTCAAAGAAGTTCAAAAAACTCTTCACAAAAGCAAAATTTATTTTTATTGCGCAATTGAAGAACACACTTAGCAGAAAGAAAAGAGTTTCATATCACAACAGAAGTAATATTATTATATTTTCTTCTCTACAAAAATCGTTATTTTCTTACCCAATACAACAAAAGGTAAAATTTTTCTGAATGATAACTCAATTAATTTATGTATAACTTCATTATATTATGCATTATTTTTAAAAAATAATCTATCTGTATCTTACCAATTCATCAAATAACATAATAGTAATAAGGGTTTTTTTATGAAACAGTGAAAACAGTTATTTGTAGATTTTATATCAACTAGTGTAGAACTGCTGAAAAAAAAATCAACAATATATTTCCTTAAATTTTCGCTTTTAGAAATTTATAAGTAAGGTGATAGAAAGCTGGTGCTCAAAAATCATATGCTTGCAACTAATTAGAGAGAGCTTATTAATTGGACTGAAAACCATAGAACTAAAAAATCTTGAATGTGTGGGATGAAAGATGTGGTGCTAAGCGGAAGAATGCCGCTCTTCAAAGGGACTGATCGTTGTTGAGCAATGGGAGGCAGCTGCAAAGAAGACCATTGCGGGGGAGGAGAGTGTCCCTCGTTGGGATATCTAAACCACTCCATCAAAAGTTCTTCCGATTACGAGCCTCACAACAACCTTAGGCTGTAAAGACGTGCCCAATGCAGGGTCAAAAATTTCTCCGGAATACTTAATGTCTGGAATTTTCTTTTCCAATTGAAAACTTTTATGCTGCATTTATGTAAACGTCTTTGTAAACATTTGATAGTAATTAACGTAAAAAATGTGAAACTATGCTCAAGGAAATAAGCAATACAAAGTATGTAGTTCTCCTCCATTCAATTTACCTAAGTAAGCTTGCATGTTTGTTTGCTATTTTACATACATGAAGTTTCTTTTAATTTTAGATATTAAATTCATTAATTTTAGATTTTAAATTGTGTAAAACTGATGTAGCATTACACTATTAGTTAAAAGTATCATAAAATTATTTGAGAGAGGGAGAGAGAGCTCAGAGAATAAAACAGAGAGTTAATTTATTATCCCTTCCAGTTTATAAAGCCACATTTCTGCTTCATAATTTTTCTCAAGAACTAATCAAGTGAACATGCTACTATGGCGGGAAATATTAAGAAAAGTAACGCTGCAATTTATCTTCGTTCCTTTAGTTACCGATGACTTAAAATTTTAATAACCCTGATTGACATTACCCGATTATTGATGATTCATTTAAATTGGATCTCATGAATTCTTATTCAGAACAAAATTAGGATAATTTAAAATGAACTTGATTAAATTTTAAGCTTTACTTTAGAATTGTTTAAAAGAAGAAATACATTTCTTAAGCTTGTATCAATCAATTTTAAGAGAAACAAGTTAAGGTTTTTAAAGAAATCTGAAGAATCTTCCTGCCATTAAAACTCGATACATAAACATTCAATTGTTGTATAAAATTGTTTGAATTTCGATTTACTAAATTTTGACGTTTACTATGTCTGAGTTATATCAATAATGTTTCATCATTGATATGACTCAGCCATAGAAGAAAGAGTTTTGAAGAGTTAGTAACTAAATAGGTTTGGAGCTTAAAGAAGGACAAGAACAAACGTTTAAAATGATGGTTGGATGATGCAATCAAAGATATAACCTCCATGAAAATAGAGAACTGTAATCTAATTCGAATAACAGAAAAGTATGGAGTGACAACATTCAAGTAGTCAAAGTTCACCCATCTCTGAAGCACTGTGAAAGAAAAGAACTATTTGGCAAAATTCGCTTAATATTTTTTCAAATAAAGATTGGCATTGGGAATGATTCCAATACTGTTTAAACTTTGCTTCTTAAAGTAATTAAATAATTCCTGCAATTGATAATTACTATTTGCAATTTATTAATCTTTATCATTTAGATCTCTCTCTCTCTCTTTATATATATATATATGTATATATTCTGTCTATTCTTCTCTCTCTCTCTCTCTCTCTCTCTCTCTCTCTCTCTCTCTATATATATATATATATATATATATATATATATATATATATATATATATATATATATATATATAT